>JAPYZE010000468.1:0-41615 GCA_030522805.1 Leptomastidea abnormis
GCGAGTGTCAATTGGTACGCCCTTATCTAACAAATAAATGATTATTTCGTCCGAACCAGTGGCGCAAGCTGTCAGAAACATCGATTGACTCCATTGATTCTCGCCAACTTCTCGGCCCGTACATTCCACCAGGTACTTAAACATCTAAAATTGAGTCATTTGTTTGAATTACCAATTTATTCTTCGATTTATAAAAATGTATACAAAAGAAGCATTAAAATGTGTATATACTCACAAATAAATCATTACTTTCGATAATTTTCCACCAGCAGTTGTAGGGAATTGAATGGTGATGGGTGTATTTCTCGAGTGAGATATCAGGGTCGCAGCCTCGGTCGATTAATAGCTTGATTACATCGCGATTGCCAGCTTGAATTGCACGAAGGAGTGTATTTGGGGCCCATCTACATTCAACGCGATACAATTCTGGTATCGAAGAGCAATTTAAAAGAGATTTGAAATCGATCGAATCACTTTGATGATAAACTCGGTTATCAATAAATTTTTCGTACTCGTTACGTTGATAATCGGGCACGGCGCCATGGTCGAGTAGAAGCGTCGTTGCTTCAAGATCGCCATTACTTACAGTCAGACCCAAAAGTGTTTTGCATTTATACTTGATGTTCACCAGACTAGAGTCTACACCGTTAAGCAATGTTTTTAATAACTCGTTATTACGTTGATGCACAGCTTGAAAGATATCCCATAACTTAGTAATATCTTCCTAAAATCCATATAAAATACATTTGAAAAATGGTAAACTTTTATCAATATTCTACTAAAAATATTGATATGATTCATTCAACAAAAATTAATCTACGAACAGTAAATATATGATTTATTACCAAGATATGTATAATATTATAGTTAATTAAATTTACGAAAATATTAAAGTTTACAATAAACAACGTTTAAAAAAATATTTACCATAGCAGCTACTATAGTTTTTGTTGATGCTCTGCCAGTTTTAATTATATCCTTTTACTCTAATATACACTCAAATTTCTTTTCCTCATTAGCGTCGTCACTGTAGTAAAATAAAGAAAATATATACCTATACTCCTACTCATCCTTGTTTAAGGATCTTGGCTCAAACTAACTTTACCTTAAATATCCTCCGTAAATATACTTTGCGTTCATTTATACTTTATTTATTTGTGGACCTTATTCATTTGTAATTATTAAAGAATAAATGCTTGAAATTTAATTTATTTCAAGTACTTTACATTTTTATACAATTTTAATACAATTTTTTTAACAAACTGTTTGTTTAAATGAATAAGAAAACATAATATATTTTAAGACTTTTTATTAATAAATAATTCATTATGAAACATATTTGTACAGTAGATTTATGGTTAACATCTAAAAATACTCGTCATTATGTTCTACGACTCTGTAACAATTTTTTGTACAGTCACCATATCCTCAATTTCGATATATTTTTTTATTTGATAAGTTACAGTACTCGGCATGTATCTTTTAAACAAAACGTTAAGATTATCTTCAACTAATGTTATGGCATCATTTTCCTCTTCCGTGAGTGGCTTTAAGCCATAAATGTAACTTTTGGCAAGTGCATAAAAGTAATAGTGAAAATTATGAGTACCTTCTAAGAATATCTTTCGCATTTCGGGCTTTTTGGCAACGGTAATGCAGGCGCGTCTTTTTGCATGCAAAAAGTCAAAGTAGGTCAATTGGCCGAGAAGCTGCGTATTCTTCATCGTTTCAATCGTATTTTGAAACTTTAATAAAAAACGCTGATATTCGGACGGTGAAAAATAAGATTCTAAGTCTCTTTCGCTAAATAAATCATCGATATTCGTATCGCTGCAAAAACCAGCAACTTTTCTCCTAAGTTTTAATCTTGCCAAGTCTTTCATAGATACTCCAAAACCTTCCGACAGCTTCCGCCTATAATCACGAATTGCCCCAGTATCAGCGCCAAGCTCAACGAGCATTTCAATAAGTCTGAAACTCTTTATTATTATGGCATGATGCAGCAAAGTCATATTATTCTTGTCGCGGATATTCATATCAATCTGTGGTAGAAATAAGGTATCGATAAGTATATCTAGGTATAAATCGGTTCGAGTTATCAGGTGGTGCAGTAAGGTACGTCCTTCGTCGTCTTGCTTGGTAAAATTAATATTTTTTTGTTTGAATAATAATCGTATCATTGACTCGTGGGCGTTGAACACGAGTGCCAAAAATATAGGGGTATAGCCATAGTTATCAACAGCATTTATATCAGCGCCATGCTCAATCAGAATATTTAGCGCGGTTGGACATCTCTTGGCCATGTAATGTAATGGAGTGCGATTGTGAAGATCTCGGCAGTCAATCGACAGACCACGTTCTAACAGCAGAAGAAAGGCTAACCAATCGGATAAAAATACGGCAATATGCATAAGACTCAAACCATTTTCATCCGTGATATGAAGATTTGCACCACGATCAACAAGTTCAGTAAAAATATCGGTGTGACGGCCAAGCAGAGCTTTATATGCACCAGTTTGTGAAAATACTTGATTGCGAGTGTCAATTGGTACGCCCTTATCTAACAAATAAATGATTGACTCCATTGATTGTCGCCAACCTCTCGGCCCGTACATTCCACCAGGAACTCGAACATCTAAAAAAAGTCACTTGTTTGAATTGAATTGAAACAAAGTAGTCGCAAGTTTATGCAAATTTATACAAGATATGTATACACTCACAGGTAAATCTTTACTCTCAATAATTTTGTACCAGCAGTTGTAATAGTTGTAAGAAACTGAGTAATAACAATTTCCCAATTCAAGATTCATGTCAGGATCACAGCCTCGGTCGATTAACAGCTTGATTACATCGCGATTGCCAGCTTGAATTGCACGAAGGAGTGTATTTGGGGCCCATCTACATTCAACGCGATACAATTCTGGTATCGAATTGCAATTTAAAAGAGATTTGAAATCGATCGAATCACTTTGATGATAAACTCGGTTGGCAAATTTTTCGTACTGTCTTCGTTTATAATCGGGCACGGCGCCATGGTCGAGCAGAAGCGTCGTTGCAGTAAGATCGCCATTAAGAACAGCCAGATCCAAGGGTGTCCTGTTGAATGTGTACTTTTCGTTTACCTGACTAGAGTTTACATCTTTCAGTAAGGTTCTTAATAACTTGTGATTACGTTGATTCACAGCTTCAAAGATTTGGATCGATAAGCACTTTTCACAACAATAATCTTCCTATATTCCACATGAAACAAATTCGAAAAATAATAAATTTTTATCAATAATACTCTACTAAAAATATCAATTTGATTTCAACCAAAATTAATCTACGAGTAGTGAATAAAAGATTTATTGTGTCATGCATTGTATAACTTCAATTTAAAAAAATGTTTGATTTTTACCATAGCAGTTGGTTTTTGATGATGCTTTGCACTACTAATTCGAGCATAGACCTCTATCACAATACTTATACTTGCAAACACTCCATCAGTGTCGTCACTCGACAATGAAAAACCGACACACGCACGCTATATATAAGATTAGGGATCAGCTGTGATAAAGTTAATGAATTGGCCACTGCGGCGCTTTTTGCACTAACATAAGGAGACAGTCAGGAGTCAGGTATGCGGGTCATGGATTTTGATTTTGAGATATCTATATCATTAAAGTTTAGAATTTTTTAATGTTTCTATGTTTTAATGAAATTCATTATAAGTTCTTCATTTACTTAATTATACAATTTTATAAACTAATAATATTTTATAGTTGCGTGAAAAAATTTTTATAATGTAATTTTTTTGTATATTATATTTTTTTATTTATATAAATTAATAAGTCAACATTATAATATATTTTAAAAATTTTTATTAATAAATAATAAATAAATCATAAAATATTATTTGTACAGTGGACATTTATTTGCTATAAATATCTCAAAACAGTTCTACATTATTGTCATTGTTGTAAAACATTAACAATTCTCTGTACAGTCACCATATCCTCAATTTCGATATATTTTTTAATTTGATGAATAACTAAATTTGGCAAAAAACCATTAAATACGACATTAAGATTATCTTCAACTAACGTTATAGCCTCCTTTTCCTCTTCCGTAATTGGCTTCAAGCCATTGTTATAGCTTTTTTCAAGATCGTAAGCAAAACAATGAAATCTATGTGTTCTAGCATAAAATATGTCTTTCATTCCAGGTATCTTTGCAACCGCAATGCTAAAGCGTCTTTTCGCATGCAAAAAGTCAAAGTAAGTCAATCGGCCGAGAAGCTTTTTTTTCTTCATCCTTTTAACTGTCTTTCTAAAACTCGATGAATGATCATAATAACTTTCAGCCGAAAAGTCAACAAGCGTTTGTTCGCTTAGTATGGCATTGATATTCTCATCGTCGGGAAAGTCAGCAAAAATTCTACTGAGTTGTAAGAAGTGTAGGACTCCTAAAGTAAAACTGTCTTTCAGCAGCACCTCCTTGCAGTCGCGAATCGCGCCAGTATCAGCGCCGAGACCCATAAGCACATGAACATTTTCATGGTTTTTCATAAAGGCGTAGTGCAGCGGTGTCATACCATTTTTGTCTCGGACATTTATATCAGTCTCCGGTTGATACAAGATATTATACTCGGTTAAATCGCATCGGATAGTCAGGTAATGCAATAAGGTCAATCCATCTGCGTCTGGCTCGTCAAAAATGATGCCTTCTTCCAATAATAAATCTATTATTGAGTCGTTTTCGTTGAGCTTGAACGCGGTAATGATGGGCGTGCGACCCGAGTTGTCAACGGCATTTATATCAGCGCCGCGTGAAAGCAGAAAATCCACCGCATCGATAAATTCATCCGACCTGACCGCGTAATGCAAAGGGGTGCAATTGTGATTATCTCGGCTGTCAACCGGGAGGCCAGCATCAAGTAGTAGCAAACGTAGAGGCTCCAAATCGCGTAAATGTACGGCAAGATGCAAAAGACTCAGACCATTTGAATCCTTAAAATGGAGATCTGGAGCGCCTCGGTGTAATAGTCGTGAAATTATGTCGACATCCTGGCCGATCAAAGCTCTAAACGTGTTAGGCAATCCGTGCAGTTGATTATCGACTGGTTGTACACCTTTGTCTAACAAATAAAAGACTATTTTTTTCGAGTTAGTGGCGCAAGCCATCAGTAGCATCAATTGACTCCAGTGATTCTCGCCAATTTCTCGGCCCGTACACTTCACCAGGAACTCGAACATCTAAAAAAAGTAATTTTTTTGAATAATTATAATGATAAAAATAAAAATAGAGTTTATATAGAGAGTTAGAAGAGATCAGACAAAAAGGCATATATTGATATGTATACTTACATGTAAATCGTATTCTTCAATAATTTTGTACCAGCAGTTGTAAGGAATTGAATAATTACAATTATTTTCCCATTCGAGATTCATATCAGGGTTGCAGCCTCGGTCGATCAACAGCTTGATCATGTCATAATTTTTTCTTTGAATCGCAGTGTAAAGTGTATTCGGCGACCATTGGCACCGGATTCGATATAGATTTGGTATGAATTTGCAGTTTAGAAGAGCATCCGAATCGATCGAGTCAATTTGACGGTATTCGAGACTCGTAATTCCGGATTGGCTACGATCACAATCGGGTATGGCGCCATGATCGAGCAGGAGCGTCGTTGCTGTTAAATCGTTTTTAAAAACTGCCAAATCTAAAGGCGTGAAATACGCGTACTTTGATTTGTAGTTCACATCACTTGAGTTTGCACCGCTGAGTAATGTTTTTAATAATTTGTGATTGCCTTCGTGCACATTTTGGTAGATTACCTTCGACAGGGATTGGTTTTGATGATCATCTACCTAGATTTCGCAAAAGTAACAATCATGTTTAGCATTTTGATATAACAGTCAGTATATGACTCTTTCCTATTGATAAACCTTGGTTGAGATCTCATCTGAGGTTCATCAGTAGGGAAAATTGCCATTTGTTTTCAATATTAAATGTGAACTGACAAACATTTTTCGTTCGATTACAATCAATAGATTGATGTATTAGCACGGATTTTTGTAAATAATTTAAAAATTTATATAAAATATAGTTCTTACCTTACGTTTCATGGTATTTGGCTTCTATAAGGATGCGTGGTGCAAACAACTGTTTTTAGTAAAAACTTATACCTTAAAACTTGAGAAGTAAATAAGTTACTTAAAGTCTCCACCCCCAACGCTTCCTTTCGATACATTATAAACCTCAGTGAAATGGAGAAAATGTATATTTGCTCAAAATCGTAGAAATAATCTTGCTATATATAAACTAACTTTACCTGAACTATATCCTCCGCACAACTATACGCTATGCTTTCACTTATACCTTCCTTTTCTCACCACTCTGATCCTTGACTCTACCGCATCGGTTATTTATTCGTATTATAGAAAAAAATACGTATTTACAGAGGAACGCTATGTTTTGTAAATTATATTTATAGATTAAGGTAATAACTATGATGTTTATAGATTAAAGACGTAACTGAAAAATTTACCGAAAGTACGTGTCTCGATCTCTTTGATTAAGTAAAGTATATAAGACATAATTATGTATGTATTTTGATATTGTTTATTAATAGAAAATATAAAAATGTTAAAATAATAGTAGTATACTCGTTGCTGATGTTATACTGCGTAAGATACATCATGATTATCGCTTGGCTCTATGTCAACTTCATTCTCTGCAACGTCACCATATCCTCAAAATCCATGTATTTTTTTATTTGATAAGTCACGGTACTCGGCATGTATCTCTTAAACAAAGCGTTAAGATTATTTTCCGCGTTCATTGCAGCATCAGATTCCTCTTTTGTTAACGGCTTCAAGCCATTAACATAACTTTTGGCAAGCATATAAGTGTAATCATTAAAAGTGTGTGTCCCTTTTAAGAATATTTCTTGTATCTCCGGCTTCTTAGCAATTGCAATGCAGGCACGTTTTTTAGCGTGCAAAAAGTCAAAGTAGGTCAATCGACCGCAAATCAAAGTCTTTTTCATCATCTCAATTGTAAGTGTATATTTTTTCACGTAATCCTCAATCTCTGTAGCTGATAAGACGCTGCGTTCGTTTAATATATCATCGATATTCGCATCACTATCAAAACCAGCAGCTTTTCTCTTGAGTCTTGTCCGTTCCAAAATATCAATTGATAGATTATCGCTTAGCAGCTTATCCCTGCACTCGCGAAGTACTTGAGTATCGGTTCCGAGTTCGATAAACGTGAAAATATAATTATGAATGTCTCGTTCAATGGCATCGTGCAGTGGTGTCTTGTTACTATTATCTCGGGCGTTTAAGTTAAACTCTGGGCGTAATACTAAATGCGTAATAGCATATTCTTGTATTTCTAAATCCTGGTGTGGCCAGTACGTTGTTGTTATAACAACCTGATGCAGCAAGCTACGCCCTTCATTGTCTCGCCTAACAAGATCAATGTTCTCATACTGCATTAGCCGATTCGTGCTGTCTTTCCACTTTTCGCTCTCTATTCTTTTGAAAATTGGCGTTTGACCGCGGCAGTCGACTGCATTTATATCAGCGCCGTGCTTAATCAGCAGATCGACCGCTTGATCACCCGAGCCAGCTACGTAGTGTAAAGGGGTACGATTGAAATTATCGCGCAAATTGACGTCCAGGCCACGATCCAGCAACAGACGTAGAGGCGACAAATTCCTTAGAGTTGCGGCAATGTGCAAGAGACTCATTCCGTTTGATTCCGTTCTATGAAGATTTGCGCCACGAGCAACAAGTTCCATAAACACCTTATAATTATTTCTGACACGGTGTGCCATTAACCCAATAAGAGCTTTAAATACACCAGTTATGCCATTCAGATTAGTTTCAATTGGCACGCCATTATCTAACAAATAAAAGGCTATCACGTTCGAGCCAATGCCACAAGCTGTCAGGAACATCGACTGGCTCCATTGATTGTCGCCAATCTCCCGCCCCGTACATTCCACCAGGAACTTAAACATCTAAAATTAAACACAAATTTGCTTAAATAAACTTTGATCAAATTCTTAAGAGATCAACAAAGAAATCAATGTATTTATGTATATACTTACAAGCAAATCGTCATCATCGATAATGAAACGCCAGCAATTGAAAGGATTCGACTGACAGTCGTTGGTATTAAGTGGGAGATCAGGGTCGAAGCCTCGGTTAATTAACAGCTTTATCACGTCACCATTTCTACCCTCTATCGCCTGATACAGTGTATTTGGAAAATAGCTGATTTTAGTATGAAATGGTGCTGTAAAACCTCGCTCGTAAAAAACTAGAGACTCGGAATTGGGAGACTCGATCTGACGGTACACACGTATTCAGGGCGCGGAGTAGAATATTTATTAAATAAAGCGCCATGGTCGAGGAGAAGCTTCGTAGCCTTGAAATCACCATTGCTAACTGCCAAATCTAGCGCCGATGAGGTACGCCAGTACCTTTTATCCCAAGGTATGTCGGAATTTTTTAGCAACTTTTTTAACGACTTATAATTGCGTTTAGACACAGCGTCGTAGATATCCTCAAACAGATTTATACTCGCGTCATCATTCTGCGCAAGATCATACAACATCACAAACACATTCTCATGTTAAAATGAAAATTGAAGTTTATTTATAATTTTTTTGATTATTTAATGAAATTTAAAGTAACATTTTTAAGCAGAAATAGTAATATTAATACTTTGATTTATTAGCATGAATATGTGATTTAAATCAAAAATTATAAAAATAAAGTTTGACGTTTATTAAAAATTTATTAAAATTAATTAACTAACCTTTCGTTTCATGGTAACTGGCTTCTATATAATGAGACGTCGTTGCACAAATAGCAACTTTCTTTTTCTTCTTTATTTGTATGGGCGTGAGTGCGCACTATTTGTCACATTAGACTGTTCGGAGCGAGATCATATACAATACTGTATCGCCTTTTCCTATTCTCACTAGCCAAGTCAGAGGAATCAGGGTAATATACTTTCTTATACGAACTGACTTAGTCACTTCTTCTAGAATGAATTCTAGATAAGAGCAAGGAGGATCGAATAACATAACAAAACCTACTTGAAAAAATTTTTTAGGAACTGAAGCGATAAGGAAGAAATCATTCATTAACACTGGTATAACGATGCATAATAAGCATGCTAAAACTCGTGCTCGAACCATCTTGAAATTTTAATAAATTTATACTACAAAATTTTATAAAGACACATGAATAATGAAATAATACAGACTTAAAAAAAGAAAGAAAAAAAAAAGGTTTATGAATAATGTGTTTTGAGGGCATGACGCAATAAACAAGTTGTGTTTTAATGTATTCGGCATTGTATTGATGTACTGTTATGTATGCTATAGAGACTGTATACAGTTAGACGTAGCAGGAAAGAAGCAGCTTCGAAGTAAATCAGCGACAGTAATACGCCTACGTGTGATGTGTCTGCTGCACACTATACCGATCCAAATTTTTATTGCATATCCTATATATGCAAGATTATAAAACTGCGAAGTAAATATCTATAATTAAGCGATATCCTGCAATACTTTTAATAGCATGTGAATTAATAATTGAATAAAAGATTAATTCACTCTCAAGACTATAATCAATACCTTCAATTCCAAATAATTTTTGCGTTTTTCACTTAAACAATGAAAAAATTAAAATTGTAGTTTTGAATCTGTAATTGCACAACAGCAGATCTACCTCCAGATCATCTTTGAAGCTATACATAAAAAATATTCGCAAAGTCAAGGAACGCGCGATACCTGTACCATACCAAAACCCAATGCGAGCCGCAATTCAAGACTCGCATCATCACTCGAAAAATAAAAGAGTAGGAGGATGAAGCGAGTACCTATATAGCAGTATTAGTGGCGTCATTGAACTTGACGCTATGCTCCCCCACGGGAGTTGTGTGTCGGTCAAGGTCGCGATCGACAAGACAACGACTTCGTCGTCCAACATGCCGGTATCCTCCTCCTACTCCTACGTATACCTATACACATACCTATATACACACACCACACCCGAGCAAGAATGCGGGCCGTTACCTGATGTATAAACGTATATAGAGGGGAAGCCGCAAGTGAACGAGCGGCTAACCGTCTCTCTGCTCTGCTCTGCTCCGCGACCATCCTTCCGTATAGGTACGCTCAGTTTTCCTTCGAACTCGCGACCGCGAACATATAGTATACGTGTGTTACGTGTGTAAGTGTGCAGTCTCTGACTAAAGCCGTAAGGCCCGCCTTGAGGGCTTGTTACGCTCGAAAGCAGCTGAAGCTTATAAGCTGCAGCGAGTTATTCTAGCCATGGAGTTTCGCACGTTTGTTGTAAGGATATTTAATAATTTTTTTTTTTTAATTACTTATTAGTGGTGTGGTATTTAATTTTGTGGTTTTTTGGAAAAGTTTAAATTTGTATGGAGATTGGGTTGATTTTTGAGATTTTTAATTTGATATAGAAGAGATCGGTTTTTGAAAGTTTTTATATTTAAATTTTGATTTCGTAAGATTTGACTTATTAATGCGAAGTGAAATTTTTTTTTTTCTAGACACAGTTTTACTTCTAAGAGAGAGAAATTTTATTATATACTGACAAAATGATGAAAAAATAATAGTCATCAGTATCACAGAGAAAGCTTTCTTGGCACGGTATAGACGAACATTGTTATTTTAATTTGTTTTTTTTTTTTTTTAATTCAGCCTCGTATTTCCTTGACTTCAATTTTAAATCCCAAGTCAAATCACAATTTTAATTTCTCATTCAATTAACACAGATTCAAGGATACAACCAACAATAATAAACATTTAATATCTCTACAGAGTAGCTATAGTAATCTTAAATTTAAAAAGCCACATTATACCGATTTCCGCAATAATTCCTCAGAGAAAACCGCACCCGACGATTCAACCAAATCGTTAAATAATCCTTATCTTCACTTCCGCTTCCTACTTTAAAAACCGGCATCTCAAGCCCTGAAAGCACTAAATAATCTCACGCAAGCTCACACACACCCAAGCTTTTTTTTTCTTTCTCTAAAGTACTCCTGCATATGGAAAGACAAAGTGTTAATGGAAGAAACGCAGGCATTTGGAAAACCGGTTTTTCTCTCTGGCAGGCACGGGTCATCGTCTCGCCGGTAACTGTAACGCACGCGGACGGTATATACAGGCGCGCACGTTCTTCTATATACCTGTACTAATGCTAGAATCATCATCATCATTATCAATTGCATTTGAGACTATGGTGCGTTGTTGGTGAACGCAAGTAGGTTAAACGCGCGCCAGCAGGCCTCCTTCCACCTACTTCTATACTCTCGCGCGATTTAGGATCACCTTTTTTTGCTCTAACGCGCAGACAAAGCCGAGTATATATAATATAAGTCAAGCGATATGTGGAACGCTTTGGGTTTGCTATAGTCAAGATATAATTTGGAATTGGCTTTTTAAAGTTGAGAAGTGTTTGTGCAAAACTAGATGTATGGCAAAATTAGTAGACCTATTTGCCGATTTTTTTTTTTTCTTTTTTTTTGTGTACATGTGTGTACAGAGGAGAGTTGTTTGGCTTTATACCTGTTTTTGCAGCAATCGACGTTGCAATTGCGGGAAAAACCACGTATATATTGAATTGCTCAATGGTGCACGTACATTTTAGCCAGTATAAAAGCGATTTTTCGATATAACCGATATATAGTATAGCAAAACACTCGCGGTGAATTTATGTTAAAAATATATGTAAGCTTACGTAAATAAAAGTAGGTAAGGTGTAAGCTGGGATACATATATTCTATAAATATATAATTATCATCTTCTTGTTATACAATTGACACGAAAATTGTTTTTTAACTGTACATATTCATACACACATATATTATACAGGCCGCTTGATGGCCGGTCGTTCGCCCCCGAGAAAGAGAGAGAGAACGGATTTTACGCGTATAAGTTTGTATGCGAGTTTACGCGATCAAGTCGTTGCTTTTACAATTTTGATTAAGGTTTAAATATAGAAGAGTGAGCAAACATACAGATATATACGACCAGTCATCGAATTAGATGTATGTTCTTAATGTATATTTTATTCTTAACGTGTAAGATATATAATATATAATAGTATGTGGAAGGAGAGCAACTTTTTTTGTTGCTACCACCTATATGTATGCGGGAGAAATAGGAAGTCGATTACCACAATCAAGATTATTATGTAAAACGTTACGGAAATCAGAGAAAGTCCCCTTACTCGCGATTCTATAACCGAATCTTTTGCCGCGGTATGTCGCATGTACACCAAAAGAATCCGGAAGTCCCTCTGATATATATATCTATATGTAATATATTATATATATATGGTACATGTTCTTTTCGTAATTTGTATAACTAATTTTCAAGAAATTAAACACAGATATTATTTAACGATTATATTTGAAAATTAATATTCGCGCTATTATGTTATATAGAACATAACTCACTTGTTATCTTATATTTCTCAATGAAAACATAATCTCTTTTTTTGCTTGAAATCAAGTACTTACAAAATAGTCCATTCACCAACTGTTTACAAAACAATGATCTTTAAAAAAAGAAAAAAAAATTAGCATTCCAATAACGATGTCCAACTAACCGCAAATGAACCCCTCCTTAAAATCCTAAAAATGCAAGTCTCGAAACAAAGCATACAGCAAAACAAAAAAAAAAAGAATAAAGAACAGCATATATCCATAACACGTACGTAAAAACACACTCACGTACAACCAGGCGCGTCTACATCTCAGCAACTGGATTCCGCGCTCGGACGATCGCGTGGACCAGGTACCGTTACCTTTACATGCTCGCGCTCACTCGCTACTTGAAAGAGAGAAGTTGCTAACGGGTATATACCTACATCGTTCTGTGTATATATAGGTAGTTGCGCTTGAAATCGGGCGCTCTCGCGGTACATATATATAGGTGTCTCGAAAAACGCACACAACTTGCGTGCTTTATACTGCAGGGAGTTGTTCTCGTTCTTGTATGTATGTATGTTATGTGGGCCGAAGAATGCGAGCCTGGATATATTGGTATGTCTTGTATGTATAACTACTGCACATGCTGCTACATTGCGGTCAGATTACTGCATGTGTTCGCCCTTGTTTTTTTGGTACAACTAGCGATTGATGTCATTTAAAATTTTTTTAAGGTGATTTTTGTTAAATTAAAAAAAAAAAAATTAAATGAAAATTTTCTTGAAAATGTCAAGTTTAACGTCTCTAAAACAAAATGCTTAAACAATATACATATAACTGATGAAAAGTAGCGCAGAACTAAGTAGGATAATACATACGCATACAACTATAACGAGTCGTCTATGATATGGTATATGTTTTTTTAAACGATTACAGATGATCCTACTTTGCGTTGTGCCGGCCTGTTTCGCTGATGGCATCCTTGACAAGGAGAACAACGCAGTCACCGATAAGAATACGATAGCGGACGAACCGCCCGAGGGTTATTATGCGTTTGTCGAGTCACCTAATGCTGAGCCGCCAAAGGTGAGGCCACCGCCTTACATCGATAGCGATAAAGAGTGTCATGGTACGTTGTTGATTTTCTATAAGAGCTTTTCTTTGTATACACATTATACGCATACTTGACAATTTTCTGATAAAAGAAAAAAAAGAAACATTTGTAAAGTGTGTGATTTTGTTGTTTTTGTTTGATAGATACCGGTAAGCAAGGAAAAGGTTTTGTTTCCATACACAATATCTGTGGTGACCTGAATAAAGGATACATACCGAAGAATCCGATGAAACAGAGCTTTGGTGGTTCTTCTTATCCTTTGTAAGTGTTAAAGCGATGAGATTTAATTTTCTAACAAAATAAATAATAAAAAAATTAATTGTGTTCGTAGCGAGCTTATAAGAAACCACACGTTAAAGTTTTTAAGCAAAACTCTACCGATTCTCAAGGCAGACGATTCCCTGCCTAAAGTAGCCAAGGTTCAACCATTCTCACAAAACTCGTAAGTCATATGAAAATAATCTACATTAAATCTGCATTTAAAAATGGAAAAACATATTAAAATAAATAAAATTATATTATATAGGGTGGATACCGATCAAAAGCGCAGCTTTCGTAAAAAAAGATCGACGGACGATTCATCTAACGAGACCACCAGTCGTAGCGGCAGAAAGTTTTGCGAGACCGGAAGTGGCGTGTAAGTATACAATTTCAAATTAATAACTTAATCTTTAAAAAAAATTAAAACAACTCACATTATTGTTTAACAGGGTTTGTATGCTGTACAAAGCTATCCAAGGCGAGCCACTGACCGCGACTGCTGCGGAACGTCGAGATGAACCGGCAAGTGGTCCGGAGTATCGGCAACGAACTCCGAACCCAGAAAAGAGCGAGTACACTGGTCCACCCACCCCTTGTCCAGCTAAAGTCGAGTACGCAACTCCAGTTTTTGCTAAGAATTACCAGGGTGTCTGGCGCTACGTCGTGCAAATACCTTACGAGGGCTACTTCACTCAGACTATCGAGGTCACGCGTTGCATGTGAGTGTTTTCAAAAATTAATTGTACAGTACTAAAGTGTATCGTAAATAATAACGGATTTAAACTCGGGGTTAACTGGGTATTTACAGGCAATCTAGGTGTCATTATCTGGATGGTGGCTGCCTATCCTCACCGCGCTGGACCAGCCTCTTGGTAGCCGAAATATTCTATCCGGACACCTTCCTCGAAGAGAGCCAAAACGGCCGACTACCCGGACCCAGGGAACCCGTATCCGGCTCACCACCACCCGTCCACGACTTCCAGAACTACCAGCAATACCTACAGAAACGCGCTGGCGAAAGCGAGGGACGCAGCAGTAGCAGTAG
This sequence comes from Leptomastidea abnormis, assembly GCA_030522805.1. Lineage (NCBI taxonomy): Eukaryota > Metazoa > Arthropoda > Insecta > Hymenoptera > Encyrtidae > Leptomastidea > Leptomastidea abnormis. Next base: position 14,889 of record JAPYZE010000468.1, read on the forward strand.
TAGTAGCAGTTCTGGCCTTGGCGTTGGCTCTGGACCAACCTCGTCAGCCAGCCCTGGCTCGCATCATTGCGATGGTGTTGACGATATGGGCTGCTTCCAGGTATGCAAATTATATCAATTTATATTTTCATATTGATTTTTCTTTGGTTTTGTTGGTGTGTATATTATACTGTAAAATTTTAAAATGCATTGGATAATATGTTTCAGATCCGACTTTACTACGACTGGTTCCTCGTCCCCGGTAGCTGTAAGTGCTGGCGACCCGATTACTTCAACCGTTACGTTCGTCGAAGTAATCCAGGCCCGGAACTGTAAAACGCTTACACGCATAAACACACATACACACGTACCATTCATTCAAGTTTTGAAATAAAAATAAAAAAAGGACTGCCGGATAAGAGTGACTATAATTATTATCAGCGTATCTGCAGTATTTAAGTTTTGTTATAATAACAAAAAAAAAGTGCAAGAAAGTTCAAGCATTTTGGGCTTAGCCGATTTATTTAGGGACGAGTTTTGTTCTATCAAGACGAAGTAATTGTAAAGACAAAATAATATAATTTAAGATACGAACGGGAGAATCTCGACACTGAAAAAATAAATAAATTAAGTAAATTGCAAAAATTTGCGGTTGATTTGTTAAATCGAGTGTCCAAGTTCTTTCGTTTTGACTGAATTATGAAAAAAATGCGAAAAATTATCTTTCTCTCTTTACAACTCATAAAAATAGTGAAGAGCTTGTAAAGACATTCATTTTTGACAATTAAAATTTTTAGATTTTAAGGATGTAATCCAATTACTTATTTCATCATATTAAACATCATTATACTATGTATATTTTATACTATTTTGTAAATAAATATTAAAAACTTGTAAAACATTTAATATTGAACTATTTTAATTATTCTATTAAATTTTAAAATATTTTAAAATAAGAAAAAATATTTTTTGTTGTAAGCGTGCATTGAAATAAATACTCTTAAATCAAATTTTGTACTTTTTTTATTATAGACATCTCATAATAAAAACGATTTTTATTAACATTTTAAGAAAATGCAATCCTATCTTTGATAGCTTTTCAAAAAAAGCTTATTACCCTTACCATTAAATAACAAAAATAATACATACTATCCATACCCTGGTAAAAATTTTACAATGATAATCTCTGACTGTAAAAACTTATTCTTAGATTTGACATAGTTTTCACTAGGTACTATTCTCATACATGATTCAAATACAAATTTTGTGTGATAAAAATTTGTAACACTAAAGTATTTATTAAAATCAATTTTCTTGTGATTTTAAATGAAAGTATTATAAGGCGATGATTAGCAAGTAATTTTTTAATGTCAATTTTATAAAAAACATTGATGCAAAAAAACATGTGGTCAATGACTTAAAAATTAATGCATTCTTAAATTTTTTTGAATAACAAAGAAACCGCACCAAATATATTTTATAGAGATACAACTCTCTTATAAAACCAAATAGTTATCAATTATTTACTAATTTTTAAAAAATTTACCATTTTTCAAAGAATTTTTTTAACACTAATTATTAAAAGCAGGCTATTAATTAAATATTTGAAAATAATAACAGTTTATGCAATTAACACATTTAATGATATGATATATTAGGTACAATTTCTTTAATAATTGACTCTCTTAATAATAAATAAATTTTTACCAAGATACCTTTACTTGAAGTAATTATTCACATAACAAAAGAAGACGTACAAAAATTAATAACTAAAAGCTTCATAAATGTTGGCTCCTAAAGCTTTCAATTCCTCACTCAAAAGCAGTCTCTGCAGCCAATCAGATGGTAAATCACCAGATGTTGGATTTTCTGGCACTTGTCCATTTAGTATTGGAATGATCTTAGCCATTGGCATTGTCACAGAGTTCAAATTTATAAATGTATCTCCATTAGGACTTTTATCGTCACTTTTAGCATTCTCATTAAAATACTCCGATATTCTGTCAATCAACAAAGCAAATCCACTTCTCAGATTGGTTTGCATTAAATCTTGAACTTCTTGACTTTCTAGAAGATCCAAAGTCTGGTCAAACAATTTAATAAGTGGTTTATCATTCTGATTATTTTTAATAAAGTCAGGAGCAATTATATAAGATGAAAAATTTTTCACTGGATCTTGATTTTCAGTGATAGATATTGTAGATGTAATAGCCCAGTAGATATGCTGAACATCACGTAAGTGCAGTTTATCCTGAAGAGAATAACTTGCTATAATTTCTTTGACCTTATCCTGTATTAAATGAGACAGTTTTTGCACTCCTTCTTCCATTAAGTATCCACACAAAGATAAATATTTTTCTTTCATTCTATCTGTGACTTTTTCCAAGTTCTGAGAAGAGCCATCAGGAATCTTTGAATCTTTAAACATGGATCCACCAAGAACATTTAATTGTATTCTTAAAGTAATAACAAGCATTGTGTAGGAGTAAATAATTGTTGCAGTTCTGGAAATAGCTAGAACGTTGAGAGTGTTCCATGCTGAAACTTTGTCTGGAGCACCAGCTCTCAGATGATTCACAATTTTTTCACAATCAAGACACTTGGTAATAGCAGTTCTTAGATTGCCAGAAAGCATAAGCACTGTTTGATCGCATGTTCTCTCTGTGCTTTCAAAGTGCTGTCTTCGTCTACTTCGCTCCAACAACTCGTTTACTTCCTTTTCTTGCCATTCTCGAAGCTTACTTCTAGCATACCTTGCTAATACATAAAGAGTACCAAGAAATATTCCACTAAACAGAAATTTACGTCTGTGATTATAGAAAAAATTTTTTATTCTTGTAAACATGGTTTAAACTTTAAATTTCATCACTGTTAAGTTGATATTTCTGCATTTCTTTTATCACACCTTTATTTAATTGTTCCTCAATTATCAACTGTGAAATAAATTTATATAAGACTAAGACCTGAAAAAAAATTCAAGATTATTTTTTTTATGAAGCAAGCGAATGTTTTTAGCGGTCAAACTAACGATTATCTTTAGCTAACCTTAAATATTTCTCGGTAAAGACTCGAAGATCTTGTGGTCACATAATTACAAAAACAGATATGTTAAAATCAGAGTTAAAAGATAAGAAGTTTTAACAACTTAAAAAAATATATAATTTACATCAGTAAAACACAAACAACCTTGGATTTGCTTTTCACAAATTATGCGGCACAAGGCACAATCTTGACGCGGTAGCACGGTAGAAGGTACAAGACAAGAGTGGTATATAACGTGTATGTGTATATGTATATTACTTTAAAATTACTAATACTAATAATTATTATGAGTTATTGTCATTGATAATTTGATCCAAAATATCAACTTACTGCAAGAATTACCCACATATGACATACTTTTTTAAACATCATTAACATCTCAAACACCTAATACATTATTAAAAAAAATTTAAAGATAAAACAAACTAAGGTGTTTTATAAAAATTATTTTTTATTTTTTTTTTTTTTAAATGCTACATTAAAAAAAAAACATGTTTAAGAAATAATAAAGTTGAAAAAAATAAAGTTCCTAGTAATAAAAATGGTTTAATAAATAAAAGTCATTTCTTTTAGTTTGTAAACATTAGGAAGTATTTTTTTTACACAAAATGTATAGAATATATAGAAGTACATAAGAAAATTTCAATTCCAGTGGCCTGCTAATTTACCTACACCTGAATGTCTAGAAGATATGTGGATTGACATTATTAGTAGTAGCAATAAAAACTTTATCAATAGTGAAATTGTTCAACGGTTTTGTCATTTTTTAAATCAAATGCTAGTGGATCCTCAGACTTTTGTTGATATGGTAACTTTAATTGGCAAAGATCTTGGTGTTGATATACTTAGAGTACCTGATTTTCCAATGAATGAAAAAAGTGTAATATGCGTGTTAAAAGAAAAAAATATAATTTTTGATGAAATAAATGAAAATGAAAAAATAGAGGAAAAATTAAAATGCGTAAGAAGCATTAGGAGATTTAAAATTATTGATGAAGACTTTTAATGCCTGTCAGTGACTTTTATTTATTGAATTATTTTTATTAATAGAAACTTTAATTTTTTTCAAACTTGAACATTAATTTCAATTATCAAATGTGTGAATTTTCTGAAGTATCTTTTGCAAAAAAGGTAGTTAGGTCAAATTCTTTTAAATAATAGCTTTGACACAAAAGCTAAAATCAACAATACAAGCCATTAAGAAAAAATAAGTTTGTAATTATATTAACAATAAGCTATTGAAAGTATTGTAATACTTATGTTGTATTTTTATAAATAAATTTTAATTTGTAAATTGTAGTTGTACAATGTATTTTAAACTATTATTACAATGGGATTTAAAAAGAGATAAATAGTCCTAGGATCTGTAAAAATTTTATTGAAATTTTAATGGGTATAATTTAAAAATTTTTTTTTTAAATTAATTTTAAAAGCTGTATTAGTAATACTGAATAAAATAAATATTTATTGTAATTTCTTTTAATTAAAAAAAAAATAATATAGCTAATTATACCTCAGGCATTAATATTTTATGTACAATTTATATACAGTTAATTTAACTATATTGTAGAGATGTATTTTCAATGTACTTCTGGGGATTGTGAAAACAGAACAATAAGAACCCAAAACTGTAATAAGGCCTGAAAAAGTTTAATTTTATAGAATATCAATTTTAAATTTTTAAATGTGTCTTTTTAAATGTTCAGTCACTTACTGTATAAATAACAACAAAAATTCGTGCTAGCGGGTAACGCCGTAAAAACACGCCCATTCGTATTCCTACAGCATCCAGTGATGAGTAAGCTCTTTTTACCCGCCTAGTAACACCAGTATCAAAAGGACTTTCAATTAAAAAACTTGGTAATAAGGCTTTTGCATCATCAGTATCATTCACACTATTAAATGGTAAACTTTTTCTCCATTTTTGATACTCATGCTGTAACAAGAAAAAAATGATTTTTTAGTTATGTATATTTTAAATTTAAAAATCAATGTGTTTTAAACAAAAAAGTACCTCTAATTTTTCAAGTTGTAATCTAAGAGCATTTCTGTCAGTAGTTAAATGCTCTAATTCCTGTTGTTTCATCACCAAAGTTCTTGTTAAACTGGCCAACCTTGTTTCAACTTCTGAATTAGGTGTCGCAGCTGCAGAAATTTGTGATCTAAGTCTTGAAATTTCCGATTCTTGTTTTTGTAGTTTTGCTGCAAATGAATTCTGTTGTAGGGACATTTCTTCGCGTAACGATCGGACTTCCTAAAAATTACAAAATATCACATTATTTTTTTAACAAAAATGAGCAATATAATAATTTATTGTCTAAAATACCTCGCTTCGTAATCTAGCATCTTCTTCTACATCTAATCGTCTTCTTCTTTCTGCAGCTACAGTTTCACGTGCTTGTATGCTCGCTTCCATAGCCCTCTGCCTTACTTTTTCAGAATTTAATTCAGCATCTATTGCTTCCTGACGTGCTAATCGGAGTTTTTCTCGAATTTGTCGATTTTCTTCTCTCAATGTTTCACGTTCTTGCCTAAAGTTCAAAGCAAAATTATTTATTATTATCTCTATAAATTAATTAAAAAAACATAACATTTTAGTAAGTACCTTAGTTGATTGAGCTCAACTAAAACGCTAGTATCATCTATTTCAGTTCCAGAGTTATTTCTTAAATCAGATATGAGCTTATCTTTTTCTTGTAATGTTTTTAATGCTCTAGCACGATGTTGTTCAAGTTCTGACTCTACAGAATTTAATTCAAACCTAGTTTTTTCTAAAGTCGAAGTAAGATCTGAAATTTCTCTAATAAACCGCGTCCTTTCAGATGTTAAATTGTTTATTTTTTCAGTAAGACTTTCGATTTCTTTTTGATACTCTGACCGGATGTGCTGCTCTCTTTCCAAATGTTGTACATTTTCCCTTTTAGAAATAGATGATTTGGTCCTCTTAGACTCTCCTATTAAAAATTTTGTAATTAAAAAATGTTAAATTATTTATCATATAAATAAAAACGTTAATTACCTTTTAATTTTGTAAACTGCTTCAAATTATCAGATTCATTTTGGCAATCATCATCTGTTTTATATATGATATTGCTGGTATCAGCTTCAGAATTATTGAGCAGTTGATTGTCAGTATCATCCAGCTGGGTGTTCTTTGCATTTGAATTTTGTGCCGCATTATCCAACCAAGCAAGAGATTCAGATTGCAAGCTCATCGATCTGTCTCCATGAGCAGGTGTAGTTGGTGCTGACACTGCCAATTTGTTTGCAAAAGAATTTTTATCTACATAAATTTTTGGCTCTGAAAACCTAAAAATTATACATAAAGATCATTAAAACCAAATTATTTGAAAATATTTAAAAGGTTTACAAAGTGCTTTGACAGCATCAAATAAAAATTTTAAATATAAGAAAAAAAAATTTAACTACATTTTAATGACTCTTAATTAAATAACTAAAACATTTAACATAAATTATTGAAAATTTACTTATAATTGAGTATACATAAAATTAAAATATGTGTAGCACTTTAAAAAGCACTTAACATCTTTCCATATATCACTTTTTTAATAAAAAAAACCCCCACCATTACAATCAAATAATTCTCACCTTGCTTCATCTCTCAAAAATTCCTCAACAGTGAGACTAGAGTCCGGTGGCAAAGATCTAACCTCCAACAAAGTCGATTCCATTAAATCATTCCTCGCATCCTCCTTCTTGAGTACCGCAGCAGTACTGCGATCGATATTATTCAGCACCTCCTCGGCCTTGCCAGCCAAACCGGACAACCAAGCCATATCGGACCGCTATAGTCCTTAAAAATCTGCTCCTGTAAAGTAGTTTTAAAGAGTCCGGGACCTCCATCCGCTGCAGCGTTTCTCTTTCTCGATCTCGAAAGCTACTTGTATTCGCGATCAGCTGACGTGCTCCGAAACGACGCCATCTTTACAAGAGGGGAAGCAAGCATATAGTGGAGTTCGTCATCACGCAAGCGGCAAGCGGAGGAAAAGGATCGAGGGAGTCTTTGCTCGCGCATGGCGTCGTTCAAAATATCAACAACACGACTCCGTGTTTGGAGCAGCTGCGCTTCGTAAACAAACAGACGACGCGGAGTATATAGCGCGCGTGCTCCGATTTTAAGCGCCCGCTTATTTTTATTTCTTCATATTGCATTGTGCTTTTCAAGATATAGGCCATGCGCATCCAGCTTTTACTTATTAGGAAATTATCAAAGCACCGCTTGATGATGGTGATGATAATGATCTATTTAACATGTATATTAGCCATACGGAAATATCTGGAAGCCTTGGGCATAATTTGCGACTTTCTCGCGGATGACGAGTCCTGCATGAAGAAGAGAATGGTGCGGGAGGAGGAGGAGGCGAGATTCCATCGGTAGAGATAGTAGAGGCAAATTAGCGATACACCCGAGAAGAGCCTATATATTGTAAAATATACCTACCTATGGACGAGCTCTTTTCTTTCGTTCAGGGGGAGAGCGACGCGTAATCGATAATATTGTTTCGCGGAATGAGCTGCGAACATTTAGGTATAGCATATATCTATATAATATATTGCGGAAGCTTCGAGAGTTCCAAGCGCTTTTATGGAGTCGGGTTTTTTTTTTTCCTATGTGCATATACACCCGCGAGAGAGAGGCTTTACCTGCAGCTGCGCGGTGCAATCATTATTCTACAGCCACTTTCTAAAACGTTTTGATGGGGGAGAAGGAGGAGAGTGAGAGAGGAAAATGTTATATATACTCTCTATATAGATATATCTACACGTTGTGGGAGGGGAGGGGGGATTATTGTTGCGCGTGAGAATAAAGTGGTCGGTGGTAACAGCGGCTCGATTGAATGCGCCCGATTTTCCATCCAGATAACATAATATTCCGCAGCCAAGACCAGTGTGTATAGATTCTCTACTATGTTATGTTATAATACGATTGTTTTTAATACTTGGTAATATATGGATCTTTAATTTTCTCTTTGACGATCATAACTTACTTAAATAAAATATTAGATTGAAACAAAAATTACGATCTTGAAAATTAAAATGAAAATATTAAATTAATGATGGTATGGGTATATAAAAATGAATAGAAGCCAGTTTTATTTTTATTTTTCATTTTCATGGATAACAATTTTTTTATCCATTTCAATTTTTATTTTTTTTTTATTAAAAATAAATATATGATGTATATCATTTTTTTTTTTTTTTTTTTTGGTGTGTATAACAAAAGATACATATATCATAATATCCCTAACGTTATTATAATTTGTACTCAGAAAATGATAAAAAAAAAATACTGATGACAATTATTAGACAAAAAATGAAAGTTTAAGCCTTAATAATCTCCGATCTAAAATGAAAATATCTAACAATTTAAAATCGCTATATATTCTATATAATGGAGACGCTTTACGCGAGTATAAGTATCAGAACGCTTGTTGCCGAGCAAAAGCGCTCGTATACAATAACGCATTACGCATGGCTCTTTATATATATGCCTCTACACATACATACACATACACACACATAAAAAGACGGAAAAAACAGACAGAGAAAAAACACTGGTGATTTATACTCGTTAATACACTATGGGTGCCTACATATTGTATCCTCTTCTTCTTCTTCTTCTTCTTCTTCTTTTTCTTCTTCTTCTTACTATATATGATATTATATTTGTGTGTGTATGTATATCGATGCGATGCATCTATATTCTATAATGATCGAAGCAGTGTAAGACGCGGCAACACACACACATCTCTCTACAATATATGCATGTCGAGACGTTCTACAGGTAGGTATATCATATATAGGTACGTTTATCTATGTGTACCTATATCTATGTAATATCTATATATATTTAGATAGAGATATAAGTAGAGAGAGATAGTTAGATTTATATGAATATATAAATAAGTAATGACGACGTAATGTCTAGCGAACAATACATATACAATATGAAACGTGTAATGACATAATATCTGTATGACAATAATAATATTTTTTAATAAAAAAATATATCAATGACAAAAATTAAAAAAAAAAAAAATTTAAGATAATATTTCCAAAAGTCAGTGAAATAAATGATTAGTTTACAAGATGAGCCAAAGAGATGAAAGCCGCGAGAGAGTAGTAGTAGTAGTAGTAGTAGTGTGTAACAGTTGACCGAAGTATATAACAACCCTAGTAAGAAGGGCTACAATCTCGCAAAAAAATCCTCCTTTTAACTTAGTGCCAATAATACAGCAGCAGTTAGCAGCAGCAACAGCCTCTTCTTCCTTATGATGATGACGATTGTAGAAATCAGCTGATGATGGTCGCTTACTTCTTGGCAGGTGCCTTCTTGACAGGCGACTTCTTGGCCTTGGATGCAGGCTTCTTCGCCGCTGGTTTTTTAGCAGCAGCCTTGGGTTTGCTTACCTTGGGCTTGGGTGGTTTCGCAGCGAGAGTCTTGATCGACTTCTTCTTAGGGCTGGCTTTCTTGGCAGCGGCGGGTTTTTTTGCTGCAGGGCTCTTCTTCGGCTTAGCGGACTTCTTCTTGGGACTTGCACTCCTTTTAGCAGCACCACCTTCGCCAATCTTGAAGGATCCCGCAGCACCCTTACCTTTCGTCTGCACCAGCTTCTTAGCAACCACTCCGGATTTCAAGCTCTTCTTGATCAGAGGCGAGAGCTTCTCCGCGTCTACCACATAAGTCGCGGCGATGTACTTCTTGATGGCTTGGAGAGACGAGCCTCCACGTTCCTTCAAAGCAGCAATTGCTGCCTGGACCATTTGGGCGGTTGGTGGATGGTTGGGCTTGACGCGGGGCTTCTTCGCCGCAGCCTTGGCAGCTGCTGCCTTCTTCGCTGTGGCCACTGCCGCTCCCGAGGGTACTGCTCCGGTGGTCACCATGATTTTTTATTTTTTTTAAATTGAATTTGCGATAAAATTTGAAACTCTGCTTTATTTCGCTGAAATCTGCTCCTTTTTAACGCGTTTATTACGCTCCGGTTTGATCCAGCACTTGAAAAAAGTGTCCGCGCTGTTTTTGTTTTGCTCCGGTCCTTTGTTTTGATCTGACGCGCAATATATAGATATATGCTATACGTATATATATATGTAGGTCGCAAGCGTGGAGTCGGCTGCAGCAGCTTGACGGCAATAAACACGCGGCCGCGGCGGAGGTGGAGGTCTTGGCGGCGCACGGACCTCGGAGAGAGACCCAGGCGTACTTGCGCCTTTTGCGAGCCGCTCACAGCTCTGTCCCCGGTACGCATTGCTTACTTTCATCGAGATTTTCATCCACTTCTCACCCTTTTTTCATTCTCCTTCGTATTCTAACATCTGGTTCAAACTTTAGAGATTCCGTTGGTTCAAAAATTTATTTATGCGCGCCAACTCGTTTTAAGCTTTTAAAGCTTTTTCAAAGACCCGCTTTTCATGGTTCGACGCACCCCTAGTGAAAAACGCTCAGCGTCCAGTTATCCAGCCGAGGGATACCCGAGCTTTACTTTGTAACTGTTGCGGAAAAAACAGAGCTTTCAAGCGCACTTTGAATCGTTCGAATCGGTTGAGATTTCGCGAAGATAATCCACGTCGAGTTAGGCAGTCTTGTCAAGCTTTTGACGCCAGAGTCCATGCCTTGCTCTCTACATCGACCGCCGCGCAATCGCTGTTTTTCTAGGATTTGCAAAAATTTGCGTGACCCTGACTTTTTTGATAATTTATTGAACAAATACTATTTGGACGTTGGATATTGTTTATTTAGAAGTTTGCAAGCTTTTCTGGAGAACCACGCAGGGCTGCTATGGCGTCGAGCAATCTTTTTCGTTATGTTGCGCTGATGCTAAGGAGGCTATCGATGATCAATCTTAACGCTTGTGATTTATAAATTTTTGGCCGATTTTTTTTAAGGTAATGTGATAAATTTTCATGTCTTTGTTTGTTTTTTTGGTAAATTTGATTATTTTTACAATTTTGAAGTGTAATTGGTAGACACTTAAGGTAAATCGTTGAGATTTTTTTTCGAAAAGCCATAAGGTTGAATATTCTTTTTTTCTTGTAGAATTTTTGTTTTCAAGTTTGACGGGATTGCATTTAATATTTATTGATGTTAATTATTTTTTAAATAATTATTTAATTATTTTTACATTTTTACGTCAATAATGTTGATGATTTTTAATTTAATCGTTATGATTATATGCAGCAAGCCCCTTATAGCACTGTAAATCAATATTCCAAAATAATACTATATATTGTTGTTTCATTTTAATTTTGACTTTTTCTATTAGTTATAAAAAAAAATTAATTTAAATTTGTTCATTTATTTAAATCAATTTAAAAACATATACTTAAAAATTTTTTTTAAAAATGATAAATTACAGATAATTATTTAAAATGCATTATTTTGATAAAAAGTTTGATATTTAAAGATAATACGAATAATAAATAATTTCTTTTTTTTTTAAATCAAATATTTTTTCAGTTTTAAATAATTTAGATGAAAAAAGATAATAACATAGAACAAACAATTATAATATTAGTACCAGATGTACAATTATTTGTTATCATAACATATTAATTAAGCAATTTATAATAATTTGTAAAGTAATTAGTAACAAAAAAAATGTAACAATGTTATAAATTGGTATTAATGTATTTAAAAATTAATATAGCAAGAAAATACATTAATAAAACATTAATACGATTTCATTCCTATTACTATGCAAAGTTGTAAATATATTATGTCTTGGCCAATCTTCTCATTTCTGTTATTCGTATTATGTTAATCCTGTGCATAGAATACTCTAATATAATAAAAGAAAAAATCAATTCGAAATAAATTTTGACACAACATTTTTAAACCCAGCCCTCAAAAAATCGACAACTTTACTGCCAGTCCATTAATTGAAACAAAGAGTAAGTGAACGAAAACACGTAACATATAGATATCAGAATAAACTTAACTCATTCGAACTCAAACGTCTCATTTACCAATTAACGACAAGCCTACCTTAGTCCATACTAATAAAAAAATCGCGATCTTGACCAATACAACTACAAGGGAAAATCCAATCGCGCTTTGAAACAGCCCTTCAGACAACTATACATAAACTGCGCATCAATTGCTCATAACAAAAAAAAAGCAGCGCATCGTCGAAGTAGCCAGTGTTTCCTACATTAAAATTTGAACGAAAAATTGTCATAGCTAAGCGTGTCGAGACGCGTTCACATTAATGAAAAATCCCTTGGATCGATATATATGTGTGTGTATGTGTGTCGTCACGGGTGCGTGGAAGCACTTCGGGAACAAAGGAGAAAAGCCTGGAAAGGTACCAAGCGTTTCCCCCCTTAGTTAAATCCCGGGAACTCGGGAAGAAAAAAGGGCAGGCGCTCTTTTAGTCAACAAGTTGCGTGCGCAGTTTTAAATCAAAGGCAAAGGCCAATGGTTCCTTTGTAGCTGCGAACGTATATGCTACGATTTTTACGAGTATCGGAATTTTCCGATCCTTACTCGCAGATGCGCTTATTTATCACGTGGTCATTTGTATAATAAATAATTTGCGATTCTGCGATTGCAAAAATGCGATTTTTGTGGACCAGACCAGACTCGTATAGATATTAATTTTAATGTAACCGACTCGTAACGATTATTGTACTACAGTTAGTCGAGGTGTTTTTAATTTATTTTATTTTATTTTTATTTTATACGCTTAGAAGGAGCTCATTACAAAAAAAGAAAAATGTACGCAAAATAATTCGATTTATTACAATAGTAAATAACATGGTTGAATAAAAAAAAAATTTTATAATGTAATGAAATGATATTATCGCTGAGAGGACTAGAATAGAATAGCGAGAGATAAAATTTTAGATGTATAAAATCGGTTCACAATTTTTTAATTTAATATTTGTTTTAACAATCTTTTCCTCGAAAATAAATAAATAATTTTTTGTTTAATAAGCAAGTGGGTCGAGATTTTTATCCAATTGATTATATGGAAAATTTTTCTAATAAATTTATGCTTAAAATCGACCAAAATCTCTGGAGAACCAAATTACGTTATGGTAAAGTGCGAGAGAAATGCAAAGAAAATCAGTAGAATCTTTCTGATTTAAAATAATAAACATGTCTTGCAAGTACAGCTTTTTTTATTTCTATAGTGTTTACTTTTATGCTTTTTTTAAAATTATTAATAAAAATATTAAATTATAAATGGGATGTTTAAAACACAAAGAATATTTTTTTATAAAAAAAAAAAAAGTTTCAGATTATTAAATTATACGTATTATATGAATGGTAACTTAAGTTATAAGTAAAATTTCACAACAGTAAAAACAGAAAATTAAGTTAAAAGATCTTTGCTTTTTAAAATTTTGTATAAATAGATAAAAAACACAAGGCTTCCTCTTCGAGGAAGCAATATTGTGTGCCATTGTACTTTTAAGCAGTGGATAAGTTTGTCTAGTCGAATTTGCATCGTAGAATGGTAGTTATAAAACTAAAAAAACAATTTGATAAGAAAAACAACAAATTTATTTTAATTTGATAAAAATTATTAAAAAAAAAAAAAAAAATAAATAAGAAATAAAGCAATGTAATTTAGTAAAAAAAGCATCTAGAATAATAATAAATATAATTTAAAAATCCTGCCTATGTACAGGTACTATACAAGAAGGTAATAGGAGCTTTTTACCCTTTTGAAAAAAATGGCGATAAAAACAACAATTTATTGCAAAAGTATTTTTTTTCTAATAATTGTTATCACAATAATATCAATTAATTAAAAAAAAAAGGAAAATTCCATCAGAGCCCCCTGCATATAATACCTTCTCTTATTACACATGTTTACGAAGAGCGAAGCACGCAATAGTAGTATATTCATTGATTAATAAAAAATTTTTTTTTCAAAATTCCTCCGAATTCACGTCATTCTTATAATTTGATATAGCAAAACGTGAATAAACAAATTTTTTTCAAAAAAACAACCCTCTTATATATAATCCCATAGAAGAAGCGTCAAGCGCTAACAAAACAACGTAAGTGCGTTTAACGCGACTTCCGTCGTCTCTATGACGATCGAAAAAAATTTAAAAGCTCAGCCTCATTAATTTTCAAGCCAATAGCCAGCAACAAATTTCCAAAAGTTGTAAAAATAAAAATTTTATCAAATCCTAGAAAAGAGCGACCAAGTCGTGACTGATGTTTCGAGCTTAGCACAGCTTGAGTCCGGAAAGCTTGACAAGACTGTCGAGTTTGTCGTTGATTATCTCCGTGAAATCTCAACCGATCCGAATGATCCAAAGTGCGCTTGAAAGCTCTGTCTTTTCTTTATCGATTCCAAAAAGAAATTTAACGAGTCCTTGGCTGGATGGCTAGACCTAGAGTGTTTTTTACTAAGGGTGCGACGACCCCCAAAAAGCGCGCTCTGGTAAAAGCACTCGTTGCTCGGTCTATTTTCAATCCAGCCCGTGGAAATCGGTATCACCGGAATCTTCAGACTTTGAACCAGTTGACCGAGTTGGGATCACAGGAGAAATCGGTATCTGGAGGGTCGAAAATCCCGAATAAAGTGGAGAAAGCGTACCGCCGACAGAGCTGTGAGCGGCGCGCAGAAGGCGCAAGAACGCCTGGGTCTCTCTCCGAGGTCCGTGTCGAGCTATGACTTGCAACGGACTGGCGCGCTCGCGCGCTACTATTCTACAGTCGTTGCAGATCGACGCAGGCTTGCTGTTGCTGCTTTCGCATTTCAAATATCTGCACACGTTGTCATATCAGTTATACAGAACTCGCTCATCTCTGCAAGTTTCAACAGGATACAACTTGTCCTGCCTATTATCCCATATTCTCGTGAGTATTAGATCAAAGCAAAGTAGACGCGATGGCAGACAAAACCGCAGCAACAGGCGCCGAGGTGGCCGCAAGTGCAGCACCAAGTACCAGCGGCACCAGCAGCCCAAAGAAAACCGCAGCAGCTAAACCCAAGAAGCCCCGCACCAAGCCCAACCACCCTCGCACTTCCGAGATGGTAGTCGCTGCTATCAAGGCCCTGAAAGAACGCGGAGGATCGTCGCTACAGGCGATCAAGAAGTACATCGCCGCCACCTACAAGCTCGACGCGGAGAAGCAGTCAGCCTTCATCAAGAAGTACCTGAAGACTGCGGTCGCCTCCAAGGAGATTATCCAGGTGAAGGGCAAGGGAGCCTCAGGCTCGTTCAAGCTGTCCGCTGCCAAAGCCGAAGGTAAGCCAAAAAAGAAGCCGGCCAAAAAGGCCCTCGCAGTCAAGGCTGCTAAACCGAAAAAGAGCCTGGCCAAGAAGCCGGCCGCTAAAAAGCCCGCTTCCAAGAAACCCGCCGCCAAGAAACCTGCCGCGGCGAAGAAAGCTCCGGCTGCTGCTGCTGCACCCGCGGCAACAACAACAGCCGCACCCGCAGCAGCTGGTGCTGCTGCTCCCAAGAAAACCGCGGCCGCAAAGAAGAGCGTCAAGGCACTGACCAAGAAGCTCAAGGCCGCAGCTAAGAAGCCGGCAGCACCAAAGAAGGCTGCGGCGGCCAAGAAGCCTAAGAGCCCAAAGAAACCCAAGGCGCCCAAGGCTAAGAAACCTGCGGCGAAGAAGGCACCTGCCAAGAAGAAGTAAATCTACAGGTTGCCCTGATAATTGATTCTCATTGATCAGAAGCTGAAAGTATAAAAAGTGTTCCGTACCTATACGTTCTAGATCCACGTGCGCACGGACCGACTGATAAAAACCGCGTTGTTGCCACGACACATATGTATACCATTACTATTACTACTAGATTACTACTACCTTTGTTTAAGTGTATACCAATCGGCCCTTTTCAGGGCCAACATTTATCATTACTTTATCTTTTCTTTCTTATGTTCTTACTTTTTTTTTCATTTTTCATTCTTTCTTAGCTTATACGTACTTGTTTGCGTTGTCGACCGATATTGATTTGATACCGATATTGTATTTATTTATCGTCAGATTGCAAATATCATTGTACATTGTATGTATATATAAATATTATATACTCTTATTGTCAAAGAAAACAAAAAAGATATTATGCATATTTCTATAATATGTAATAAATATGAGTTCTTTTTTATATTAAATATTTGTTTATTTTATTTGAATATACCCAATCATACTGTTTTTTATTATTTCTTAATGTTTTGTTTCATATTTATTTTTAGCATTGATTATTATTATTATTTTAAAACATAATTGATTTAAATTAAATTTAAATTCTATTCTTGTTAAAATTTGTTTGTTTTCAAAATTAAATTAAAAATATTAAAATTCATTTGTTTTGTTTTTTTCTTTATGATTGAAATATATTTTGCTAATTAAATCAATCTATAAATTTATCTAAAAATTAAATCAATTTGATATTATGCTTGATATTTAAATCTGGATCACTTTACCAAAAATGGCTTACAACGGACGGGTCCTTGTTGGTTTTTGGCTCGATAGACTCCACCTCGAATCGGTGAGTTAAAACCACCCTCTTCACCGAAATCATCATTAAACATTATCAAAAGAAAATAATAATTAAAATTTAGGGTTAAACATATAAATTACGACCAGGTATAACCTTGTCATAATGTCTATGTCTTAATTCTCGTATCAATCTACAAGTGTTTATACGTTGAAGCGACATAAATATGGTCGCATGCTTTTTTTTGTAATGAATAATTCATCAGCGAATATAAACGATATAAAAAAATGTACCAATACATCCAAGAGTCGATTCTTCGAATAGAGAGGAAGGAAAAAAAGCTTTATTTTTTTTTTTTATTTCATCGACAATATATACTTATGCGATCGTATTTTCGTACCGTCTTGTGCTAATTATAATTACATGATGTATATCATCTTATATTAGAGGTTTCAAATAAGCATTCGTTCGTAATACACATATTTTGTAATTTTCGTGAGTTTTAGTTATATATATATATATCGCGTAACAAACGGTTAGACAACCTCTGTATACCTATATCTCCCCCACTTTTACTTATCTCGAATAATAACCATAAGTTTATTACTTAAAATTGAACGAAATTATTATAATTGATAATAAGAGAGCTTTTTTGTAGACATTGTTTTTTTTTTGTTGCAATCTGTTACATTAGGAAAAAATAGATAGTGGTATATTATGTGTCTCGAAATTTTCTAAAACTACCATATTGCTCGTTTAATTGCACGTCACCCATCTTGTCTTGTATTTTGTATAATTCAAACGTTATTCAATTACTCATCAGTAAACGAAAATTTTTATTGATTTCAATTGACAATATTGAAACGATAATCACTGAAAAAGATGAAATTTTGTATTAATCTCAAAGTTTAACTTTGTCGGAAAATTGATGGAAAAAAACCTAGTGCACCTTGATGCGCCACGTATTGTATATATGCGTAGGCGTAGATTGCTGCACACGTATACTCTCTCATCTCGACTATTTTTACAGCATTCAACTTTTCATTTTTCATTTCAATGCTGTATTAATTGGCTAACGAAGAAGTTGGTAGGGGGAAAAGAGGTGGCAGGGAGGGAAATTCTATGAATCTCATTCTAATAATTTAGATAAGCGTAATAAACAAAGTTGACAGAAAAAGAAGAAAAGTATACGATTGATGAATTAACGATATCCTCTTTTTTTTAAAAAACACGCGTATTTATGTTTTCGTCAAAAGCCATAATGATTATATCACGCTCAAGTCTTTATGACAGCCGTAATACAACTTTTTGTTCATCCTACATTTGATACTCCCAAAAAAAATATATAATCCCATTCAAAACTTAAAATAAAAACTTGACACATAAAATGATTTAATCGATTAAACCCCGAGAAAAATGCGTACGACGATATTTGACTATCAAACTCATATAATTGCGAGTAGCTAAGCACTAACAAGCGCAATATGCCATATCATATCCGTCTCTATTAGGAGCAACGAGCCAGACAAGCAGAGCGTCGAGCCCGAGGCGAGATGCCGTACCAACGTCGCTTCCGCCTACGCTACGCCTTCGACCGGAGCATACCTCTACCAAGACACGTGCCGGGCAATCTGCTGCGCTTCAGCCAGCCCTTCCAGCTCCACGCGCCCGAGTTCCCAGACCTCTCCGCGAAGCTCGCTCGACCCGGTTGTCCCGACGACAAATTCTGCCTCGGCAATCCTCCCTATGGCCTCGTCCTCACCGCCACCTGCTCCGGGCGCGAGCTTGCCGCGGGCGTCACCAAGATCGAGGACGGCTGCGCTGTCGGATGCACCGGGGATCGCAAAACCGCGGTACGCTCGATCTTCGCGATTCAGCCTGTACGTCCTGTTTCCGCCGAAGAACGACCTAGTCTCGGTTATGAATTTTTTATTCAGGTATTAGATATATACACTATGTTTAGATGTGGATTATTATTGATAGCTGGATATAAATTTAGTTGTTGCATGCACCTGATAAGCTGTATTTACGCTCCGAGACTCCACTTATCGATGGACAGTTTACACCGAATTATCATAATCTGGTTAGACTTAGCCGGACTAATGATTGTTATGCCAAGTGGCGTGCTGTTCATTGGGATAGGCATAAACGTTTTGAGACCGAGGGTGCACCGATTACACCTTGCATGCGGTATACGAATATTATAATAATTATATTTTTTTATTTTTGCTTGAATTTAAAATTAAAATTTTTTTTTAATAATTACAAATAATATAACCAATGAAATAATTTTTTTTTTAGGTTTTAAATTTGAATTGAATTAAACATGTAGACTTTTTTTTATCATTTACATTTTTATTTAGAAAATTACTCTTGTTATTAAAAATATACACATCATGAGTATAAAAGTAATGCTACATTTCAGAAAAACAATTGCTACAATTTCTATTTAAGAATCAAACCGAACAATAACAAATTAATTTTTCATTGAAAAATATAAATCTATAACAATTCAAAATATATTAAATTTAAATGGTTGTACCATAAAAATAAGTAATGTGTGGTATACAAATGAAAAAATGAAAAAAAAAATTATTACTCTCAATTTCATTATTTACAGCATAGACAGCTTTGACAAATACAAGTCGCGAAGATTAAAATATTAAAGACAAACTTACAAATCTAACGTCAACTGATGCTCGATGATTTCCACAGAGTCGTTATTCAGCACGTAATGACAAATCAATGCCTAGCTGTTGAACCGCATAACTGGTATCGCAGTCTGCTGGGCTATGAATGCGGAATTTCGGTCCACACCTACAGCGACGTACATCGAAACGAAACCTCTGAATGCATCTGGAACTTCATCACCGAGGGTGAAGATGATGGTCGCGAGATCGACCTTACAAAATGCCAGTGACTAATGGCATTTTGGTTCACTATGTACATTTTATCAAAATATATTTATATACATTTAAAAATATATTATTCTTTGCCAATTAATCGTTATTGACCACTACGATTTTTTATTCTGGGAAGTAAACACTTTTCCTTTTCTTCTTTTTCTTCTGTTTTTTCTCTTCTTTTTTAACGTCATCGTCCGAATCTGTGTCTTGCCCTTTATTGAAAAACGCCCTTGGCCTCTCATAGTCTTTACTACTGCTCTTGGATTGGTACATATCTATGATTAAACGTTGATAATAATCATCGTCATCATCTTTATCATCGTCATCATCATCACTGTTACTCAAATTACACCTAACGTGCTTTTTATATTCACTAGTGGGAGTATCTGGCGATTGATATTTTGAATTATTATTAGTACTTGTTGAAGGAATTGGTTTACTTTCATCCAAGGGAATATTTTTGTTAATTAAATTTCTTATCTCGTCAGCTGGTGTAATATCTTTATTCACAACTTTTTTTGGTTTTTTCGGCTTTTTGAATTCGTCATTCTGCTGTGACGCTTTCTCTGTTTCAATTTTAATTTTCTTTTTCTTCTTTATTTTATTAACTTTTGAACAAAATTCATCAGCTGAATCATTTTCTACTTTTTTTTTGTTGGGAGATACATGAAACTTTGTTGTTGAAAATGTCTTGTAGGATACGTCTATCTCAGTGTGATGGGCAAAATCATCAACTGATACTTCCTTATCTTGGCACTCAGTTATAGGATTTACTGAGGAATGGAGTGGACTTTTTAATTTGGTTTTACTTTTAACTTTTGTTACAACATCATTTTCTCTCGCTTTTTTAATATCTGGTTGAAATTCGACATTCATTAAATCATTTGCTTGTCTTTTCAATTTTTTATTATGATTTGTATCAGAAGAGTTCTTTTTATTTCTTTTTGGTTTTTCCTGTACTTTTTCTTTATCTGCCACGTGTTTAACTTCATTTTCATCTACATTTGTATCTAAATTTATTACACTCTTTTCTGGTCCAACCTTGTTTTTTGCCTCCTTTTTCACTTTTTTGCAAAATTCCAAATCACTGTTACTTTTATTATCTGATTTGTCACTTTTTATAGTGTCATTTAAACTTTCTACTAAATTTTTTTTTCGTTTATTATGCTTTTTTTCTTGTACTTCTGTATCTTCATGTAAACTAACTGGAATTTCTGTTTTATTATTTTTAAGTGAATTGCTATTAATTTTATCATCTTGTTTTTCATCTTTTAAAGAATTTTCGTAACTTTCTATTAAAATATTTTTTCGTTTCTTATGCTTCACTTTTTTTTGTATTTCGGTGTCTTCATATGAACTCATTTCAATTTCTGCTTCATTATTTTCAGATTCATTGCTGTTAATTTTATCACCTATTATTTCATCTTTTATAGAATCATCAAAACTTTCTATTAAAATTTTTTCTTGTTTATTATGCTCCTTTTTCTCGCGTACTTCAGTGTCTTTACGTGAACTAACTGGAATTTCTGTTTTTTTATTTTCAAATTTGTTGCTGTTAATTTCATTAAGTTCTTCATCTTTTATTGTATCATCAAAACTTTCTATTAAAATTTGTTTTCGTTTATTTTGCTTCGTTATTTCTCGTACTTCACTGTCTTCATGTAAATTTACTGAACTTTGTTTTTTGTTATTTTCAGATTCAAGGTTGGTTGTTTGATTGACTAAATTTTTATTTTTTATTGCATCATCGGTTACTGTTAAAATCTGGTTTGGAATATTTTGATTTGTTTTTTCTTGTATTTCACTGTTTTTTTGTGGGTAAACAGATGTTTCCTTTTTTTTACTTTTAGGATCTCTACGCACAAAATTTTCCAATGAAAATTTAGATTTGATTGGTTTACCATTGTTAACAGTTATACTTTTTTTTGTAATGGGCAGATTGTTACTTTTTTTATCACTACTTAATCCATTTTTGGAAGGCTTTGATAAAATTTCATCTTCTACTTTAACTTTATTATTTGCATCATCCAAATCAAGTAATTTTTTTCTTCGTGCGACAATAGAAGCAACAGGCCTTATATTAACTAAAAATAAAATTTTTAATCATCACAATAAATTCATATTAAAATAAATATAATAATCAATATAAAAATACTAACGAGTTTTAAGCGCATTTGTTTTATCTTTTGAAGATTCAAATACACAAGAAAGTGTTGGTTGAGACTTTTTTTGAAAAGCTTCATACTTATCATTTCCTAATTGCAAAGTTGTTTTTGAAAAAGAAAACTTTTTCTTATTTAAATTTTTATCAAAAACCTAAAATATATGAAATAATATTTAATAAGTTATTGAAAAAATTTTTTTCATCAGATACTTACATATTTTGGAATATCTAAAATAAATATTTCTTCATCATCACTAATGTCTTTCAAAGTCATAGTAGGTACATAAATATTTTCTATTAAATTATCTCTTTCTACAAGCTCTGAAATCTGAAATCCATAAATATTTTGTAATAACATTTGTATAAAAATAATCATTTAATCATCAAATTCTTACTTTTGTTAATCTCTTTGGAACATTTGCTTCTGCTTTAGAATCAGAACCGACATCTGATTGTACTCTAATATCTGCATTGGATGTGATATTTTGAATAAGTTTTTCTTTATCTATTCCTTCTGATAAATTTTCCAAGGATGAAAACATATCTTGTGATTCTATATTTTGTGATTGTTTATTTTTATTTTCTTGTGTCTTTTTAATTACATTAATTTTATGAAGTTTAGATTTATTAGTATCTACATTACTATCCTTTAAATCTATCCCACATGTTTCGGAATTTTTTAACTTTTCATCAACCTGCTTCAAACAATTTATTTTCTCTGAATTCTCATTAATTAATGAATGATTATTCAATGTATTTTTTAACTGACTTGATGTTTTAGATTTATTACTGTTTTGGGATACATGCGATTTTACTGATTCAGAGTCACTACTATAAATTTGTTTTTGAATAGATGTACTATGGATTAACTCTGAATAATCATTATCTTCAAATTTTTTAGATTCACTTAATTGAGAGTTACATAAATTTGTTTGTGCCTGAGTCAATAAATTATTTTCAAATATTTGTGATCTAGACTTGTCAACATCAGAGTCATTAAAATCATCTAGCTTTTGAGTAAAAATGTTTTTTGCGAAAAATTTACGATCATTATGTAGAGTTGATTCATCAGATTTTTCTCCATCTGAACTGTCTGTAATAATTTGTTTTTGAGTAAAAATATTATTTTTACCTGATTTGGATTCATTACTTTTTAATAAATCAAGCTTTTCTTTATCAAAGTTACGTGAGTCTATTGTTTTTTCAATTTTTTTATTAATAAGAGAAAATTTAACAGATTTTTTATTTTGTTTATCATCTTCATCTTCACTTGAACTACTACATTTATTCAAATTTATTTTCTTATACTTTGAAATATTATTTGACTCCGTTTCAAGAATTGATCTATCACTCTCATTATCACTTTCATTATTTAATTTTATTTTATCTATATCTAATTTATTTGACTCTTTAACATTTATTTTATTTTCATTTATGCACACAGTTGTTTGAAATGTTTTAAATTTAGTATTGTGAATATCAGTGTCATTTGAACTTTTATCAGAAGGATCTAAAGATAATTCAAAATTCTTCCAGTCATCTGGTACATCTGGCTTATGTTCTTCAATATCTATATCACTTATAAGATCATTTTTATAAGCACTTTCTTCATCATCATTTACTATACTTTGAGTGCAATTAACTTTTGCTATTCCATTTGTATTTTTATTATTCAAGTTTGATTTTGTCTTAATTTGACTATACATATCATCTTCATTGTTTAAATTATATTTTTTTAGAACTTTTCTATCTATTTTTTTCCTTGTTTTAAGTGATTTCTCAGCCTTATCAGAAATTTCATTTTCTACTTCACTGTTATTAATTATATCATTATTATAATTATCTAGACATTCGGACTTTACTAAATTCTCTTTGAAATTACTTATACTATTGGTAAGGTCATTTTGAGTTTCAATTTCATGAGACTGTTCACGACTACTAGACAATTTATTCTTTTGTTTATTCAATTTTTTCTCTTCAAGTTTGGAATAGTTTGTTTGATTGTAAGATAACTGAGAATCTGTAGTATCTGAAACTAAGCTTTCTTCATGCATGTTGCTTAAATTAATATCTGATGAATCTGATAGACATTGATTTTCTGGCAGAATATTTACAAGTGATTGTTCTTTATTTTGATAAAATTCCTGTTGTTTATTAGTAATTATAAAATCATCTAATTTTAATGATTTCTTTTTTTTAGATTTTTGTGTGATGCTTGAATCATTTTTATTAATTTTCTTAATATTTGTAATTTTTTTACTAGTTTCAAGCTCAGATTCTGTCACATCACTTTCTATCAATTTTAATTGTTTAAGTTCCTGATATTGTTTCTTTAGATATGGAGATTTGCATCTCTGTAATGTATTTTTTAGATTTGATAAATTATTGTTTTTATTTTCAAATTCATCTTCTGAAGTGTTATTAGGAGACAAATGACTATCACATGAATTTAATCTGCTACCATTCAAATCAAAATGTTCATCATTAGATTGTACATCTTTTATCACTGGAATTTTTACATCTAAAGAATTTACTAATTTATCATTAATATCACTTTTGGATTTTTTATTGCAATTATCATTTAAAATTTCTTCATTTTGTTTGGGTTGTAAAACTACATCTTCTTCTCTTATTGGCTTTAACAGTTTACCCTTTTTAACTATTGTATACTTTTTGAGAAGTGTTTCTTGTCCAATAATTTTTAATGGTTGCCTTGATTGAGTTATTTTACGGTTTGATTCATTACTTTCAATTTTATTCTTTTCTAATAATGTATTTGACTTTCCAGAATGTGTTGAATTGACTTCATCTTTTTGGTTACTAACTTGATTTTGTGTCAAGCAATCATTTTTTATTTTTTTACTGCGCTTTCTTCTTGTTACAAAATTTTCAAATTTTTGATTGTCATCTTTTGAATCTTCTTCAATACCTGAATCTTTAGGTTGATTTAACTCATTATGATTTGGTGAAGATTTTAAAGATGAACTTTTTTTAGTAAATTGGTTATTTTCTGAGAATGTTTCAGAAAAGATTTTGGTGCTTTGTGCTTGAAAATCTGATGAAATAAATTCTTCATTCCATTCATCATCCTCAGGTATAACTTTTGGATTAACGGAATCTATAGCAGCACTCAAGTTCCTTTTTACATCTTTTGGACTTTTTTTTGTAAGAGTTTTCTTAGATGATTTTGTCTTCTTAACACATTTTGAAGGTGAAACTTTTTTTGTTGAAGAGTGTTCTTCATCTGTATCACTCTCTATGCTAGATTCATATTGTTCATAATTATGATCATTGTCCAATGGCAAATCACTATTTTTCTCATCTAAATTGCAGTCTTTATCAGAAACACTTGATTGATTCTTTGTTTTATCACAACTTGATAACAAATTTTTGAGTTCAGCAGCAGATTGTTTTTGAAACATCTGAATTAAATTTAATTGTACACCTGTAGATTTAGCACAAAATGATACACTCTTATTAGGAAGATCAACTACTTCCTCATAACATATTACATCTTCATCAGTCCATTCTTTTAGACCTTTCTTTTTAACAATAACCCATTGAAAACGCTCATCAGCTTTTGGAACTTCTGATTTGTTTAGACAAGGCACTCCAATACTTTGGTAAAATTTCTCATAGTCATCATCATTAAGATCAGAATCATCTGTCACTTCTTCATTAACATTCAAGTTTTTTAAAATACTTTTTTTGCACCTCACATATTGATCATAATTCTTAATATTAAATTTTTTAAACTTATTGTTTAAAATTTTAGTACTCTTGCTAATTTTTACTTTGGAGGAAAATAAATGAGCCAAAGAATTGTTTTGAAGACGATCAGATACTGTGTTTTCAACATTATTCCAGGTAAAATAGTTCTCGGGATCCATGTTGTAGAAATTTTTAATTCAAACATGTGAGTTTTTAGTTGTAAAGGATATTACAAAAAGCAAAATCTAAAAAATTCAAAAAGTACATCACATAATAAGTAATGTAATAACAATGAGCAAAGATTATCTGCAGCATTATAATGTTTACAGTAATTTTTTTTTAATTTTATCTCGTGAATATCAAATAATAATACATAAATAAATAAATCCACCTAACCTTATTTCGATACAAACAAATCTCTTTGAATGGAAATTTCTTGAGTAACAACACCTTGAAGTTTCTTTTGAATAAAAATTATTTTAATTGAAATACAATACATTCGTTAAATTCAAAAATTCTTGATTAAAAAGATAATTTTCCTAATAAATTTTCTGTTTGCGTGCTAAAGTTGGAGTTGGACTCATGCAGAATTAACATGTATACATAACCTCTTTTATATAGGCGGACGCCGGAGTCCAGACATATCTTGGGTATCCGTGACGGTCAAAATTAAAAAGAGAGAATCAGGGTAGTAGGTATGCAAAATAATAATTGCAAATGAATTTAAAAATAAAAAAGAATTAATTTAATAGGTAATTCAAGTGGTTTATTTTAAAGAAAATAAAAAAAAATACAATCTTTACACTAAGTTTTCTAAATCATAATTTAGAAAGGGATTATATAGTTATATGTAAAACTTTGAATGGTTTTACATAAGCGTAAAGATGAAGAGCAATACAAATACATGAAATTAATTAAATCAATAGTTCAAATAATAGTTACGTTAGTAAAATAAAATACAAAAAAAAATGTTAAATGTATAAAAAATTAATTGTTATCAATTAAATAAAAAAAAATTAATACTATTATATTTATTAAAAAATGTTTAGAGATTTGGGCTTCAGCTTTTTAAACTGGCGCCTTTCTTTTGGTAGCTGTCTTTTCTTCAGAGACCTTTGGTTTAGCAACCATTTTTTTATCAGTCTTAATTTTTTTTGACGTTCCAGTTTCCGGCTCTTTTTCGGAACTTTTAGCGTCAATTTTTTTGGGATGCTTTGGAGGCAATTTGAAGCGGCTGCCCGAGCTTGCCCCAGTGCCCGCCATTCGTACCAGCCATCCTTCCTTGTCCACATCGTGTAGGATTTTTCCTATCATTTGTATTCGGCGATCAGTTGCGTCGTAATTTGTAGTTATGTATTTTTTTATAGCAGGTATGGATGATCCCTTGCGCTCTTTTAAGGGAGGACATCACAGTAAAATTTTTAAGAAATCGATTTTTTTTTTAATATTTTATAACATTGTTTGTACTTTCAAGAACATTTCAAACCA
>JAPYZE010000469.1:0-39120 GCA_030522805.1 Leptomastidea abnormis
TTTGTATTTAAATCAAAATCTATGAGATTCTCTTGATGGCCTCCCATCAGTAAGCTTGATGAAGAATGACATAATAAACACTGCATATCAATCATGTTGGCAGAAGTATAAGTATGGATAGGCAGACCTCTTCTATTTTGAAATCTTAATGAATTTTGAGTTAGTGCTAATATTCCATTGTTAAGAGAGCGAATCTGACGTACTTCATCCTTGGGGTGTACTTGGAAAGATGTATATTTTTGTAGCATTGGCCCATAATAAGATGTTGTATGTCCTCCCTGATTACCAGTCCAGACAATTTCTTCAACGGTATCAAAACTGACTGTAGATACTCCAAATCCATTACCTGATCCATCAGTCAACTCAGTTCTAGTTTCTCTGAATTCACCGCCATTAAATTGTTCATTGAATTGCTCCGCATTCATAACTGGATCTTCAGCTGGCAAAAAGTTTTCATTTGGAATATTATACTCTGGATTGTTCCAAATTAAATTTTGCTCTAAATTACAGTTGACTAAATTTGTTTGTTGCACTGGTGGATTATATTCATTAACTGTAGGAAACTCCATTGTTTCTTATTATTGCTTTAAATAAAATAAAATTTTTTAGTAATTATAAAACAATATAAATAGATTCTAGTGTATCTGAAATTGCTTGTTAAACATTTTACATTTAATATGTAAGTTTTAGAGATTCTTCATCTATCAATCTGAAAATAAAATAAAATACTTATATTGTGTTTACAAACAAAGATCCAAGATATACAAAATATACTAACTTACCATTTACATAATGACTGACGCGAACAATATACACTGTATATTCTCAATTCACAATTTTAAATGAGTACTTTTTCTTCTTTCATTCTTAAAATACCAAATCTTAACATTTTTACCAGTTAAACAAATACACTTGGCACTGATTTATTTATCTTTCAAGTTACAATTACAACTGTACAAAAAAAGAATGAAGAGATTGAAGAGATTATATATACGCGACTCTCTGCGGCTCTGTTATTATTGTTTTGTACGGGTGTAGTCTAGCGACGCACTTTTGCGGCTTTGTTTGATGATGGCGGCATTGCGGGTGAAAAATAAAGAACATCTGTCGATACTACACTTACTCAGCAATCAAAGATGGAACACACACACATTTGCAAATTTATAATTTTGGAGTTTTAATAATGTAGAAGCTTTATAAGCTGAAAGTTATTGATGAAATATTTTTTAATGAAAATGTGAATTTTTTATTTAAACATAATTGTGTTAAGATAATGTTTATTTTCATATAATAAATAAAAATATTGTCTTATTACAAAAAATATAAATTTATCTAAAGAGCATTATAAATTATGTATAGAATAAATGTAAACAATGATGTAAAAAAATTAAAAGCGCATATAAACATCGTGAATGAGTAGACTTCTGAAATACCGACAGAGCTATTATGCCGCGAGTACACAACAAAGCAGACGTGCTGTGCGTCTCCAAAGCAGCCGACACAGTCTCACTTCTCTTCTTATCATTACGCTTCGTCTCGCTCAAAATTTTCCTATTTAGGTTTAGGAATAAAATCACTTTGCATTCTTGTTTGAATCTCAAATCAGAAAAAACTAATTACTCTGCTAAAATTTATTAAAATCAGTGACATTGATGTATTCAGGTAAGTGTGTAACGTTAATCATTAAGTTATTATCTGTATGTAAGGCACGTGCTTTCGGTATACTCTCGCGGCTTTGATAAAGCCTTATATATTGTATATATTTTTTTTTCTAATCTATTGTTATATTCAATACACATTATTTGTAGATTTTAGAAAGATGTATTGATGTAAGAAACAATTGTAAGCTTTAATTTTGTACAGAAAATTAATATTTGAGAGATTGTTGTTTGTATTATGATTATATAGTTGTAACTAAGCGCGTATTCTAACCTCAGCGATTGATTTATTATCTACATCTTTTTTTTTATCATTGATTAGACGCGTAGAGAGTTCAATGAATTGTTTGCAAGTTGAATTCAATTGCGAAATATCAGTCTGTATTATAGTCTCGGATATGTGTATGCATGTGTGTGTGTCTACGTAAGAATTGACGTATCTACGATAGAATTATTTTTAGATAATATTTGGTAAGATTTTAGTACTTTAGATAATATATTTATGACGTTTCAGTTTGCTTGTTTTATAAACCTATTTTGAACAGAAAGAAAAATTAATCAAAGTAAATTGCAAGCTTACTAGTGAGCGCATACCAGCGTATAAAGTATACATGACAAGTCTCCGTATAAAATTACAAGATCACGTGCAAACAAACTTCGCGGTAAACAAATTTAAAAAACCGCAATACTTGACTTTATTACTTTTACTTTTATTTTTCAAAAATTTTATTTTTTATTCGAAAAATATTTAAAAAAATCAACGTTCGTTACTTTGCATAAACAAATCCCAGCTTTCACCTCTTGTATAAGCCCAGTAATTTACGCAACAGGTTGCAGAGCCATGTAAGTAAGCAACCGCAATTCTGATTTATCAGAGACGCGCACTTCTCCCAAGTTCTTATCATTTTTTAAAACGTCTTATCAGCTCCCCCACTCATTCATTCGTATTCCATCACAAAAACGACAAAATAGTATCTTGAGCCCGCAGTAAAACACTTATTATTTTTGTCATAACAGGAAAAGGAATCAATCCGAGCGCATGCGTTTGTTCGGACAAATTTTTCTAGGACGCACGAGGCCAGTATTGGTCCAACTAAGCCGTCCCTTTGCGTCCCTTCGATTAGAGAATAAGTATAGCTGTGAGCAACAGGAGGTTCCGAATATTATCTTATAGCTGATGAGATGTCGCTTGAAAGTCTGACTACTACTGTTGACACCCAATCTGTCAGTATGAGTAATGTTAAGGATGGATTTATTGACTTTGTGTCGGGATCTCTTGGTGAGTCGGATTGATTTTGTTTATTTTATTTATTGTCTTTTTTTTTTTTTAATTGAGTGGTTTTGATTATCAATGTGGCTTTTGGGAGTAAAGTATGAGGAATGAGCTTGCAAGCTCAATACGACATGAGCGAGTAATTATTCTAATGACGACTTGTTTGTGCAAATAATTAAGTCAATTTTAAGTTTATTAAATATATTAATCATATAGAATTGGAAAATTTATTATTTTTTTAAATGTTAAATATCTATAGTTTTAATTTAATTCAAAATTACGTGAAATTAATTGCTGACAGCTTAATAAACGAATTTTAATTTCAACTGAAAACAGAACGATGTTCTCATTTAATATATTTTTATTCTTAAATTTAATTTTAATCTAAGATTCTCATCTTTTAATTGAGATATTAGATTAGATAGTGCATACGTCGTAAATTTCAATTATTTAAACGCGTCTTGGAATCTTATCATCGTAAATTTATCAAAATATTGTACATATAATTTTCGCAACAATCACCAATTATCCTTTTTATTTTCACTCCAAAACTAAAATCTAATAAAATTTTTTATTAATTATTTAGGTGGTGTGGCACTGGTTTACGTCGGTCAGCCTTTGGACACAGTCAAGGTGAAAATGCAAACTTTTCCAACTTTGTATAATGGAATGGTGGATTGTTTTAAAAAAACTTTAAAAACAGACGGTATAGCACGTGGTCTCTACGCTGGTACCGTACCTTCAGTTGTGGCAAACGTGGCCGAAAATTCAGTTTTATTCGCAGCTTATGGAGGCTGTCAAAAAGTCGTAGCTAGTGCTATGGGTATGTCTTTTTATTTGTTTTTATTTTTTTAAATTTAAATTTAAAATAATACCGATTAACTTGATTATTTGCTGTCATAGGAGTACCAAAGGTCGAGGAGCTGAGTTCTTTGGGTAATGCATTTGCTGGCTTTTTTGCGGCATTTTTCTCCTCGTTGACTCTCTGTCCTACCGAGCTGATCAAATGTCGGCTACAGGCAATGCGCGAAGTTGAGAGTCAAAAGAAAGGCACAACAGGACCAATTGTAAGTTGTATTAGAAAATTAGCTGAAAGTGTCATTGAGTATTATTTAACTAATTTTTTTTTTATATATATTTTTAGCGACACATTGGCTCC
Source organism: Leptomastidea abnormis (assembly GCA_030522805.1). Taxonomy (NCBI): domain Eukaryota; kingdom Metazoa; phylum Arthropoda; class Insecta; order Hymenoptera; family Encyrtidae; genus Leptomastidea; species Leptomastidea abnormis. The sequence continues at coordinate 4,091 of JAPYZE010000469.1, forward strand.
TGGGCTTTAACACGACAGATCTTACAACAACAAGGTATTGCAGGTCTGTATCGAGGCCTCACTTCAACAATCGCTCGAGAAATGCCCGGCTACTTTTGTTTCTTCGGGTCTTACGAGTTGACCCGAGAGCTGCTGACCAAGCCTGGTGAAACCCGTGACGATGTCGGATGGCTTGGCACGATGCTCGCTGGAGCGGTAGGTGGTAGCGTACTCTGGCTCGTCATCTTTCCTGCTGATGTCGTTAAAAGTCGCATTCAGGTAAGTCATGCTTTCTATTTAAATTTTTATTTTACCTTTTTTGTGTACTTTAATAGTTTTTGTTTAACAGGTGCAAAGTTTAAAAACGCCAGCATTACAAGTCATGAAAGAGATTGTCCGGACGGAAGGTGTGACTGCACTTTATAATGGCCTTAAACCAACTTTGATAAGGACAGTACCTGCAACTGCGACCCTCTTTCTTGCATACGAATATACAAAAAGATTGTTGCACAACCTTATGGACTGATCCGAGAATTTTACGACATGGATTTTTTTCCTTCTTACTGGATCTAAAACTCATACCTCTAAATGAAGTTTTAAAGAATAAATAAAATGACCAAATATTCGATTATACGGGATGCATTTCTTTTGCCGATGTAACAAGGATACGTTTGTAAATAGTACAATATAGATGTAACGGTAAACCAGTTGTAAATGATGTGTTTTATTTTAAATACAACAAATGTTTACATTATGTACATTACGCGCTGCTATTTCGTTTGTTTGTAAGATATAGAAAAGTCTTGCGAGTCACGACAATAAGAAATATAATTATTTAATTTTAATGCTGTTGACACCTTTGTAAAAGCTACAAAATAAACATATTATCTGACTAAAAGATCGCGCATGAATTTCTGCCTCTCGGACTCTTCCTTTTGTCCTACCCAATCTTGCAAATTGATCTTTAAAAAAAATACAAATATTTTATTAAATAGTTAGACAAAAACTAAAATTAACAGACCATGAAACTTACCAAAATAGGTTTATAGCCGATACGTTTTAGAAGTCTCATACGACACTCCACAAAACCGGTAGGCTTCTTTGTATTTTTTGTATAAACAAGAGGAGAAGCAAGTACCAAGGTATACCATTCTTTGCCATTATTTGGAGCGTATTTGATTTCACCTAAAGGAATTTGAGATAACTGTTCTGATGGTGAAATATAATTATTAGTCTCAGGATCGTAACAGAGAATCAAGTCAAGTAAAGGCAAATGAGGTATAAGATAGTCTTCATGTATTACAGATTCAAAGCCAATGATTTGCTAAACGAAATAAAATTGATGAGTTAGTAATTTTTTTTAACGGCTATGATTTAAGTGAAGTGAACGAATTTTTTATTTTTACCTGACATGTTGATTTGATGTCTGACAAACAATTATATCTTGAAATAATTTTTCTATTAGTTTTCTTATGATAATTGTTCAGTACTCCTAATCTCTAAAAAAATAGTAGTGTAAGTAATTTAAACAACTTTTAACAACAAATATAATAAATTACCTTAAGTAGAAATTGCACGTAAGTTTTGTCAAGCCTAGGACCATTATAATAAGGATGTTCTATTTCAACAATATAATTTAAGCTTAGATGTTCGACTGGTAATAATTCATATTGAGCATATTTTTTAGCAACCTCTGGTGCAAATACTTGTTTCAAAGCTTCTTCTGAGTAAAATTGTTGGTGAATAATTGATAAATTGATCTTCATAAAAGATTTCATGTTACTAAAAAATTTCAAAAACAATTTAAAAATTAAAATTTTATACAAAACAATAAATATAAATTAATATAAGTATATTTACAATAGTAAACAAATAATTTTACTGAGATCAAAAAAGGTTACAGAAACTTTTTAAGTATTTTTGAATCAGGTTTAAAAAATATTTAATAAATATTAGCTTTACCGTTGAATCTCTTCTGCTCTTTCAGGTTTTAAAAGTTCGTTCATACCAATTGAATAAAAAGGAGTAGTTTTAGGATCATAATTGAAAGTAAATAAAGTATAATATATCCCCTCGAATCCATTTATACTTATATCAGTTACTTCTTTTTCACACCTGAAAAAATTATAAGTAATTAATAATAAATTTGATCAAAATTACTACTAGAAGCAATAACATTCTTACCTGTCTAGTGCTTTAGAAATAATATCTTTTCTTTCTAAACGTACTTCTCTTAGCCAACTTATAAACTTAGTTACAGTAGCTATTTTACGAACTGAAATTTGACTTTCAAATGCATCAGCTAATTTCTCTAAATTTTCTAGGTAATCTGGACTTTGGATACTCCTAAAAAAAATAAAATTAAGTACTAATAAATTATATAAAATTATACATGTGCTTTTTTAATATTATCTTAAATTATTTTTACCTTAAAATTTTTAAAACTGATGTTATAGTCAAATCACTAGCAGTGTCAATATTATCAATAAGTTTTTTTAAAATTTTTAGTAAAAAATCTTTGCTTTTAATAGTTGTATTGTATTTAGTAAAAGCCATTGCCATTATACCAAGTTCTTCAATTGTAAACTCATCAGCATATTGTTCAAAAGCGTATTCTATGTTATAAACATTCATTTTTAAAAATCTACAAGGTTTCATAAAAAATACAAAATGTGCTAATTGGGAAGCAGAATTTACTTTCAAAATTTTGCGGCCAACTTTAGATAAGCTGTGCCATGAAAACTCTGATGGTCTGTTTAATTTTAAATTATAAAACAAATCATTCATTAATAAAATTTTATCTACACTCCAGTCTTCTTTTTTGAATCTTTTTAGACATTCTAAATCTATAGCAGTCCATAACTTTTTATAAACTTCATCTTTAGGAAAAGGATTCCACAGTACTAAGCACTTTAATAAATACTGAATTTCTTCATCGCTAAAACTCTGTATGCGACTAGCTATTACTTCTAAAATACTATGATACTTAGGGTCACTAATAGATTCACTGTTAATTTTTGCATAATGTGATATAATTTCAAAATTTTGTAAAAGCTCTTCAATGCTCATGCTGATCCATGGCTTGTCAAGTATATCTTGAAAGTTAGAAATTTCTACATCTTCTTTTACTGGTAACAAATCTGCTAAACTTTTTGGGCAATTCTCAGAATTTGCAAGTATATTGTGAGCATGAAGTAATTCGAATTCATAGTATTTGTACCACCTTGTTTGTATTTGTGAAGCATTGTAAAAATGTTTATTTGAGAAAATGTTTGATTTTATTTTCTTAAATGCACTTAAATTATTATATGCAGTTGAGAAACATCTAACTGTTGAATTTGGCTTTTGAAATGCACCTAATCCTTTGTAAATTATTACTTTATTTATTTTATAAACATTATTAAGAAATGACATGATTGTTCTGTTTTATTAAAAAATCATAGACAATATACTTTTTAAATTAAGTATACATAAGCACATTATTTTTAATTATTGAAATATATATATTTTACAAACAAAACAATAATGCATTGATTTTGTCGTAAAATCACGTGGAGTGTAGCAGACTGTTTATGAAAAAAGACCGACAAGAGTATGATGAGGTTATATTAATAGGTTTAGTATCCATGTGAGCATTATAAGCGTATCGAAGCGTCATAAAAAAAGCGTTAGCTTAGCGTTTCACAAAAAGAATAGAGGAATTTACGGAACTCGGAGTAGGTATATATAAACAAGAGACGTAGAATAGCCTTTATTGATAAATTGGTCTAATGCAGCGATTGTTTTTAAATAAAGACTTTTACATTAATGTTTTCTGTCTTCCAGTTTCTGTCATGATTCGTATTTTGTGAGCAAAATAGTCAAAAGCTGTTTATTTTAAGGTAAATAATTTTTGATCAACATAATCTATAGTATTGTAGATTTACAAACTTAGATAATTATTATACTTAATCATAGTTATTTATGCTTTTTGGTTATGTATTAATATTTGTTTTATTTTGTTTTTTTCATGTTATTAAGTGTTATTGACAATCTTTTTTAACATTGTGATGTAAATGAAATGGGATATTATGACAATGGCTTCATCAATATCTTCAGATAATGAAAACAGTCAAAACAAGTCTTCTAACTCAAATGGCATCAGCAGTGACAAAAATGTTTTATGTGATATTAATAATTTAACTCCTAGAGAAAGCTATAATGACCGCTCTGTCTATTATAAGAAACCAATAAAAAAAACCAACTATAAACTTGAAGTTGATTTCAATGAAACTCCACAAGAAATTCGTAGACAGAGGATACTATACTATCAAAAAAAGTAAATTAAAATACAATTATTACTTATTGCAATAAAAGATTTATATTATTAGTAAAATGAAAAAAATTTTTTTAGAAATAGAGAAGCCTTGCATAATGCTAACAGAGGACTCGTGGAAAATGTTCTCAATCCAGAAAATGAAGAAGAAATGGAAGAGGGAGCAGAAGAACAAGATGAAGAAGAAATGGAGGTTGACCCTACAAAGAAAAAATATCGTAAGCCAAGAAAAGAATTTGCTCGTATGTTAATGTTATCTGAATGGATGTTGGAAGTTCCACAAGATTTTATTGACAATTGGATAATGGTTCCATGCCCTGTGGGAAAAAGGGTGCTTGTTGTAGCTCGCAAAGTATTTACATAGTTTTATTTTCAATTTATGAAATTTATAAAGTAAAAAAAATACAATTATTTTATGTAATTTCTAGGGTTCTACAAAAGTGTATAGTAGAAGAGGAGCACATCTCTTTACATTTGTATCTGCTCTTCCTGGTGGAAGCCCCTCTACTTGCAGAAATAATTGTACAATATTAGATTGTATTTATGTAAAGGATAAGCAAATCTTGTATGCTTTAGATGTTCTAGCTTGGTCAAATCAAGAATTTTTAAACTGTGAGGTAAGTTTCTTCCATGAAAAATATTAATAAATTAAATGATTAAAGCGCTTTTATTCCATTGTTTCAACTTTTTTAGGCTGAATTTAGATTCTTCTGGTTACAAAGTCAGTTGCAAGAAATTAATGAAATGAAAAAACGGAATGACAAAATGGATGACTACCAAATTTTATCACTGCCAAAAGTAAACTGCAATCAAGATTTCTATGAATCCTTGCAAACTATTTTAGAATCTATACCATTGGACGGATTGTTATTTTATCACAAAGAGGCTCATTACACAAGCGGTCGGACACCGTTAGTCGCATGGTTAAAGCCATACATGCTGCCCGAGGTATTAGGCGCGAGTGTTCCTGAGCCATATGACGAAAAACCAAGCAGCTACGTCGATTTTGAGCACCATGTGCTCAGTGTCTTGCAAAGCGAAAAAAAATGGATGGAGAATAAGCAAAACAACCAAAAGTAAATATTTTAAAAACTTATTTATTACTTTTTATCTAGAGGCTTTTAACTTAAACATTTTATATTTTAATACTAAGTGATTATTTATATACAATATACATATTTTTATTGTTGTAAATTTTATATCTTAATATTAAATATCTATTTATTTACATTTTTTTCAGATGCAACTTTGTAGAAGAAGAGGAAATGGAGTAGTTGTTTTTTTTCCATGTGACAACTTGTAAATACAATGCAAAAATGTTCTTATCTTATTGACAAAATGCAACAAAATTAGTAATAAGTTGTAAAAATTAATATTAATTTTTAGTTATTTATAAGAATTGTAAAAAAGAAAAAACCTTTATTAAGAAAAAAATAGATAAATTCCATCATTTGGAAATGTTCAGTTGTTGTGTGATGTTTATGTGCAGAGCATTCTGTGCTTTTTCATTCAGATACACGAGAACTGTGTTTAGGGTCTTAACGTTCATTACCTTCATCTAAAACATCAGAAACCAAAAAAATTTTACAAATACTATAGAAAATTTATTTTGTCACTGGATCAATGTCAAAAATCAATGTATTACCTTGTTCTCGCTAATTGTGATCCCTGGAAGATCAAGTCTATGTAATATACAAAGTCCAAGCTGCAAACTGCTAATCTCCAATATCTGTTTCTGGAGTATTTGATGAAACTTGTCGACTTCTTCAGCCTCTATTTTATCTTTCTCAGTGAGTAAGCTCTTCCACATTTTAACAAGATCTTTAACGAGAAACTTGACACCAAGGGAGTCGGACTTGGGCAAGCCAGGCACCGCATACTCGAGCCGTACTTCATCACTATCACGAGGCTTATCGTGTCCAGCACCAGGACTAAGAAGAATCGGTAGCAACCATTTGAGATCTACGGCACTTGCAGGTAGCTGTACCGTCATGCAATCAAACATGCGGCCAAGAGTCGTGTGTACAGCTTTCATAGTATTGGGTGTACCGCGACATAGTAGTAGTGGCAGCCTGGTTGAGCTGGTGCGCGTCGGCATCTCGGCTGCTTCGCTACGCCAGGATAATAAATAGCCCTTGTACACTGTAGTCTCACGCTCCACTTGATCCTGCTCTACTTTGGCGGATACCTCGATCTACGAAGAATAGATTTTAATGATTTCTGATTTTTAATAAAATAAATTTGAAGTCATTTACCTTAACGATAGGATGATCGCTATCCTTAGGCCTTTCAATTTCTAAGATACTGATGTTTGCTTCGTAGCTTACGTTGTCCTGCGACATTATAGTCGCTACTTCTTCGCGCAATTTTTTGCTATATTGCTTCAGTAAAACTTCATCGTTTGAACGAAAATCGAATAGGATCGATACACCCAGGATGTTCCAGGTTTGTTTCAGCAACTCTGTATGACAATGAAAATGCTTTAATTAGCAACTAAAATTATGCTGATAATCGTTAGTTTAGTTATAATATATATATATATATTTTTTTAATTTACGTAACACTTGGCGATGCTTTGTTGCAAGCAATTATTTTTGATTACAAAGTATTTTAAGCGCAAGTATTTGTCGTCCATATGCTTTGGTATTTTAATACTTTGCCAAAACGGAATAATGAAGAAAATCATTGTATTAAAATAAATGTGTTTAAATATTTAACTGTTACAATGATCAATTCAGAGTTAAATAAATATTTGTTAAAAATTTATTAAAATTTTTATTTATAAATGCATTATATCATATCGATTGTTGATTAATCAAACATTTATTTTAAATCAATTAGTATAACGAATAATTTATAAATGTACAACCTAAAAATCATTTAAAAAATAATCATCCTATAAAACATCAATAGGTACTTGAATAAACAATAATTTTTTTATTTCAAAACAAATATTCAAATTTGCGCGTAAAATTCAGGTAATAGTTGACAGTCATAAAACCTAAATACATGACATTCATTGACAAAATTAACAGGTCTAGTTAAAGTGACGCCATACAACCCAGCGACATTTAAACCGCCATAACGACTTTAATTTCAAAGAAAAACATGAAAAAAAAATTTCATAACAATCTAAGCTGCTAAGATGCTCCGAAAAACAAAACATAATAAAATTCGTTATCTACCATACCTCTAAATTTTAAATTCCTTTAGAAATTAAAGTAAGAATACAAGAAAATATAGCAAAACTAGTTTTCTTAACCCACCAAATCCAAGCTTAGAAGCTTCTTAAAAAAAAAAAGGAAAAAAAAGCACCAATCACTTACCCTCAAGATCAAGTAATTTATCATCATCATCATCCTCCGGTTCCTCTCCAAGTAAATTAGTTCTTGATACAAGACTAAAGCAGCGTCGAGATTCCCTGTAAGCTGCGGTTCGCGAGAACACACAGGTACCGCTTTCATTTTGCTCGTTGTTGGTCTCCATCGTCTTCCACTTTCAATTACATCCTCCACGTCCTTTCCTCACAACTACTTACTAACAAACACATTTTTCTAACTGTTCCTTTTCCTCTTATTCTTTTTTATTCGGATATTAAAACTACTGGATAAAAACTACTTCTTTTCAGATGTGAACTATTTATACAGCACGCTGAAAACGCGAGGGAAAACAGAAGCCCTGAAATTGGAGGTAATGTGTATAGTCAGCTGATCGCTAGGAATTTACGGTCAGTTTTCGAGCTCTCCGAGCGTCAGCGTTACAGGAGCTTATACTTTTTCTCCCCTCCACAGTGAGAGAGAGAGAGAGAGAGAGCTGCGATCTCTGCTCCGTTTTGTGCTCCTTTTTACTCCTCCGCTATATCCCACTGACGCAATATATATATAAAATATATATATTGGATGACTTTAGTAGTTTCTGGCAAGTTTTGACGCGCAGACACACGAGCGCGAGCGTCGTTACCATCAAATCAAGATATTTTCTCTCTGCTGTAATAATTATATACCTATAGTAAGTAATATCAGCATCAGTAGCACAGACAGAGGCTTGTCTCCTTATCATCATATTGTGTGTGCTATTTAAAAACGCGAAGGAGGAGGAGGAGGAGAGTCGAAGAGGCAGTTCTCTCTGCGCTAGTGTTTGTCCACGCAAGATAACAGCATCAGTTACAGAGCGAGAGAGAAGAGTATATAATATACATATAACGCATACGGAAGAGGAAGCCTCGGTGTCTGGGGATCAGGGATCAGCAGTTTAGCAGCGCTGCTCGCGTATAAAAGGTATCAATTTTCCCCGGGAGAAGGCAAGCCAAGCTGGTGCGCGCTGCTGTTTCTCAAAAAAGAGAACCAGAACTTGGCTGTACAGATGATACTACGAGGAGGAAGCGACACCACGTAGGACTTGCACGTAAATATATTATTATTATTATTTATTGGTACCTACACAAACAGCAGCAGCAATAATAAATATGACCAGCGCGCAGTTGTGTGTGTGTGTGTGTGTGTGTGTGTGTGTGTGTGTGTGTGTGTGTGTGTGTGTGTGTGTGTATGTACTGCTGGCGAGGTCTCCCCCCTTTTTTTCCTTCCACCCGTCCTCCTCCCCCTCTATGTTGTGTACCCGTATAGGTCACCCACAGCTCCGATAAGACAGACGTGTCCCACTCCCTCGCTTGTCGCCACAGCGAGAATGTACATACATGTATAGTAATTAGACCTCGCGACCTGTGTGCGTGTCCGACTCCGCGTGTACATATAGGAGTCAAGGAGGAGAAGGAAAAGGGAGGGTCTCAAGAGTATACTCTTTCTTCGAGAAAGGACACGCAGCTGCATAATATATAAGAAATCATCATCATCATAAGTAAAAAGTAAGTATTAGCAGCGAGACAAAACACCACAATGCTGCAAGATGCAGCTGCGCGCGCGCGTCGTCTGTTTTTGACTCCGAGTACAGTCGTTTGTTTTGATCGCTGTTAACTCCGACTTCTGCTCTTTGCTATATATACTATATATACTGCATAACTGCAGCTGCAATTGCACATATGTACCTATATATGCGTGCATCATATCATTCACAGCTGCGCCACGACATATACATGCATGCATATATTAGTTCAACTTGCTGCTGCTTGATGTATTGGTACTTTTAGACGAGCACGTGATGAAATGACATAGTGTATTATGTACTGAGTATATAGGCTCGGGTTTCACAGGTACAGGCAGAAAAGATTATAGGTCAACGTAGAGTGGAAGTTGAAAGTGGAAGAAAAACCTTGGAGTCAAGCCGGAAGGCAAAGACAGCATCAACATGACGGAGGACATGTTAAGCGCCGACATATGTCGGGTATGCCGGTCAGAGGGTATGGCCGATCGGCCACTTTTCCATCCATGTATCTGTACCGGTAGTATCAAATGGATTCATCAGGAGTGTCTCGTTCAATGGATGAGGTACTCGCGCAAGGAGTACTGCGAGTTGTGTGGATACAGATTCTCGTTTACTCCAATCTACAGTCCTGATATGCCAAGACGATTACCACTACGTGATGTTGTTGGTGGATTATGCTCAAGTGTTGTTACTGCGGTCAAGTATTGGCTACACTATACTCTTGTTGCCATTGCTTGGCTTGGTATTGTACCACTCACCGCATGTAGGACCTACAGAGCTGTGTTTAGTGGTTCCCTTGACCTTGTTCGGGTATGTATATCTTCTTATACAGTTGTGATGATTAGTCTTTTCTTTTTTTTTAATTCTTTTTTTTTTAATGCAGGTGATGTCTTTACCCATGGACATGTTTTCTACTGAGAATTTATCCTCTGATGTTCTACATGGCTGTTTTGTGATATCTTGTACACTGTTTACGTTCCTTGGTTTGGTTTGGCTGAGGGAACAAATTTTACATGCTGGTGGTCCAGACTGGCTTGAAAGAGATAATGTCCAATTGCCTCCGATAGACAATCCAGTACCAGGTGATCAAGACCAACAACGCGCTGCTCAACCTGAAGGCCAAAACAACAATAATATACCACCATTTGTTGAGGAGCCAAGAGCTGAAGAAGTTAATCATGGTAGAATTTTTACCTATATTCAATTATCACATTAATGCCATTTGCTTTACTACTCAGCTGATTCATAGATGTGCTAATGCTTACAAATTTTCTAGCTCACTTAACACATAGAAAAAGAACATTTATCATATTTGTTTACTATTTAATTTTTATTCTATTCATTTAATAATTCCATTCTAAAGCATCTCCTTTTTACAATATTTTATAAAAAAATTAATATTTTAGCAGCAAACAATCCAGTGGAGCTGCTATTTCGAGCTATGGCTGAGCGTCCAGGTGTGGGTGCAGCACCAGCAGCACCCGCAGCTGCAGTTGACAACGAAGGCGAAGTTCCTGCTGCCCAACCGGATGCTGAGCAACAACAACAAGCAAACGCAGCATTAGGTGGCGCAGAATGGCGTGAACAAGGCCAGGCTGAAGCAGAAGAAGCTAATTGGAACCCAATGGAGTGGGATCGCCCAGCTGAAGAGCTCACCTGGGAACGACTTCTCGGTCTCGATGGCTCTCTGCTCTTTTTGGAGCACGTATTCTGGGTCATGTCGCTCAACTTCCTGTTTATTATGGTGTTCGCATTTGTGCCCTACCAAGTTGGCTACTATGCGATATCGTTGCTTGGAGCCCAAGAAATGGTAGCCGCCTCTCATTTCGAAGGTCTTCTAACGACACTTTGTGGCTACTGTGTACTCGGGGTCTTCCTCGTTGTCTTACATGCGCTAGCGGCCTTGCTTGGATTCCAACGTTCACAGCGATTCCTTGGACTAGGATATGTTATCGTCAAGGTAAGAAAAATTGTTTTATTTTCATATTAATATCAGTCTTTTTTTTTATTCAAGAAATATTTTGAGACTTATTCATAATTTGTAGGTCTCGCTACTGAGCGTTGTTGAAATCGGTGTACTACCACTGGTCTGTGGCTGGTGGTTGGACATATGTTCTTTGGCAATGTTTGACGCAACGTTACGAGACCGCGAGTCATCGTTCCGTTTAGCACCGGGTACCTCGATGTTCATCCACTGGCTTGTGGGCATGATCTACGTATACTATTTTGCCTCGTTTATTCTACTTCTACGCGAGGTATTGCGTCCAGGTGTACTCTGGTTCCTCCGCAACCTCAACGATCCCGACTTTTCACCTCTCCAAGAGATGATTCATTTACCAATACTACGTCATGCTCGACGCCTGGTAGCTTCGGCTGTCATATTTGGCACCGCTATTTTACTTATGTTGTGGCTACCTGTCAAGATTCTCCGATGGATCTGGCCAGGCTTTTTGCCTTACACTGTCACCGTACAAACCGAGACTCAAGTTAGTATAGAATTTTCTTAGTTATAACGATATTTTTCATAATTATCAAAATTATTCATGTTAACACCTTTTTATTTTAGATCAGCGAATTATCGCTGGAGCTTCTACTACTTCAAGTTATCCTACCAGCACTATTAGAACAGTCACACACGCGCACCTGGCTCAAAGCTTTAATTCGTGGCTGGTGTCATTTGGTCGCCTGGTTTCTTGACCTTCAGTCGTACCTGCTACGCGATCAAACTGATGAACCTAACGCCGCAGTAATTGAAGAGCCTCAGCATCCTGACCTAGGTGCCGCTCACCAAGCCCTTTTACACCGTGAAGGCCCTACCGGATTCCAGCCTTATGTACGTCCCAAGTGGTTTGCTGCTCGACTGGTGGGTCTTCTACTTTGCGTTTGCGCTTCTCTCGTGCTGGCTAGTCTTATTGCAATGACACTGCCAGTTTGGATAGGTCGTCGAGTCATGGCTCTGTGGATGGTGGGTGCACCTGCACCTTCACCGCCTGTGATGCCACCCACGCCACCAACAGCTAACGGTGAGGATTTATACTAAGATTATTAAATTTTTTAAGAAATTCTAATATTAACTTGCTACTGATTATTTTTAGCTGACGGTGTGGAAGCTTCAGCACTGTCTGGTCGAGTACACGAAGTGTACACCATTGCATGTGGCACTTACGTGTGCTGGGCAGCTGCAAGGGGAATGGCTCTCGCTATTTCGTGGTTACCACGTGGACGTCGTGCAATTATCGACCGCATCAAGCACTGGGCACTCATTGGTGCCAAGGCCTTCGTCTCTTGTATTCTCTTAGTGGGTGTCATACCTTTGCTCTTTGGTTTACTGCTTGAACTCGTTGTGGTTGTGCCATTGCGCGTTCCTCTAGAGCAGAATCCAATATTATTCGTCTGGCAGGATTGGGCACTAGGTATGTAATTTAATGCTTTGTTTTTTTTAATTTTTACAGTTTTGAGCACCTCTAATAAATAAATTGTCTATTTAGGTGTGTTATATACAAAAATAGCTACGGCAGTAACGATGATGGGTCCAGAGTGGCGTTTAAAGCTAGCCATCGAGCGCGCCTACAATGATGGCATTCGTGAGATGGACTTACGTTTTATCATCACAGAACTTGCTGCTCCGGTGATTTGCTGTTTTGGTCTGGCTCTTGCCGTTCCATACGCCGTGGCCTACGGCATCATACCACTATTTGTCACCAACATCCAGACACAGATTCTCATTGCTCGTCGGCTTTACCCCTTACTGCTGCTCGTCCATCTCGTCATCATTGTCATCAGCATACAAATACGTCAGTTTAAAAAACTTTACGAACACATCAAAAACGATAAATATCTCGTTGGGCAAAGACTCGTCAATTATGAGCATAGAAATAAACAGCAGCAACAGCAACAGCAGGCTGCTGCGACGAGCTAACCCGCTCGCTGCTAAAGGCCTACTTTATGACTGCTGTTTCTTGTATTGAAGTTTTATCATTCAATTTTTCTCAAAGGGTACGCGTTCTCTTTACCTTTTTTTTTATGATTGGCAATTATCGTTAATGATGGCTGGATATGTGCGTGTTTATTATTTCATAAGCCTTGAAAATTTAAGTTGACGAATGTGCGATTGTTCAATGCAGATTTAACAAATGAATTTATTGCGTTCGTTTTGTTACAGAATATTTTGAACTAGAGCTTAACTGTAATTCTTAGCTAATTTTTCATTTGTATAGCTCTAGTACAAAATTAAATTCTTTATCGTTTTTAAACGCATTTAATTCATCAAATAAATTTGTATACAATAAAATTAAAGCTTTAAAGCAACTCGTGATTATTAACATAATAATTCAATAGTTAGTGAATTGTACTTTCAACTTAAATTTTCAAAATTTACAAAAATAATCAATTTTTTATGTGTGGTAAGTTAATTCACGAAAATAAGGAATTTTACTGTTGGATCTTTCACAATTTGTATCTAAGAAATTTAGAACATCTATTCTTCAACCTATTTTCTTTGATATCCTGATTAATTTTATATCTTCTTTACTAATATTTTGAATGTAATAATCATAGTATTGTAAGTTGAAGTGTTGAAAAAATTAAATGCTCTTTATTTATTTTTTTTTTTTATCATTTATCTATAAAATTATTTTGAATGTTTCGTAAATAAAAGTAAAGATAAATCTACTGATTACAGAGATTTAACTGAATTATAAAAAAATTTGTGTTTAAAATTTTTGTTATACTTGAAGATTTATTAAAGTTTCTGATAAATATGGTACAAAGTTTTTGTACTTTTAATGTTTGTCATATTTTTAATTACCAAATTAATGTTGTTTAAATTTGAAATTCATTAAAAATATTTAGAATTTATAAATTATGTAATTTTCCAATGTAATCTTCATTTTCAAAATCATTAAAACACTATCAAACGCGTATTTTCATAAAATTAAAAACGAAAAAAAAATTTATGACTTTGTGAACAATATTAATTTTTTTTAATAATTTTAAAAACATTCCAAAATTTAATTATAAAATTTAAATCATGTTCTGTAAAAACAAAATTAACAAAAAATAATAAAAAATTCATAATTTTAAGCTATATTTTTTTTTTATTTTCAACATTTGGTTAATTGTGTGATAAAAAATTGTTAAATACATGATCTAAATAAAATATAACAAAATTTGGAAATCAGCTTATCATGCACGAATTTCTAAAAACTTTGATTAGATTTGATTTCTGCAATACAAATGCTTAATCAATTTAAAAAAGTTATTTTGTTGAGTGGTTTTCTTCTTGAAAGCTTCGTTGTTAATAGTTGTATTTTCTTTTTATTTCGTTCTATTATCTCTAAAAGTTATTATTTAACGAAAAATAAATTATCTCGAGAATAATATCGAGTCATTAGCATCGTAAGTTAAATTTTTATCTCTTGATCAGAAAAAAACAAGCTCGCCAATGCAAAAATGGAAAGAAAGACAAAAGTCTCATCGCGTTTTGAAAAATAAATGCACTTTATAACTAATGCCCCTCTTTCTCTATCCCTATCTCTCTCTCTCTCTCTCTCTCTCTCCTCTTGTAATAACACCCTTAAATATTCATTAGAACATCACCCCGATATAAAGTAGAGAAAGTCTCGTCAGTAGTAGATCTTAGATACTAGTGATTCATAAACTAAAAGATATACTACTTACTCGAAATTAATTTAGACGTCAATTGCAACAGCATTGATTTTTTTCTTTTTGTTTCTCTTGAACGCCATACCGATATTATTAAATTTCATTCAGAATCTTCAGCCAGAGAAGTTCATAGATAAATTAAAAAACAGAAATTAATTGATATGAGTAACGAAAGTGAAAGTCTGTATATTGTAAAAAGAAGTTAGATGTGAATATGTATTTTTATATAACTGGTGTGAAAGCGACTTTCATTCGTAATGGAGAATGTAAAATGTAGCGATGCTATGTCATCAATTTTCCAAGTCAAATAGTAATTTAATGAAACTTTTTTCTCTCAATCATAAAGAATGTATGTGTTGTGAGCGTGAGAATGCGATACATGTAAAAAGAAGACTAATATAAATACATGATTATCATCATTTTTAGGATTTAAAGAAAATGTGACTTTCAAGTCTCAAGTTTTTTTTTCATCAAATTAAATTATAAATTTATTTACTGAGAATGTAATTTATTTAAAAAATATATATTGTATTGATTAATTATAGGAAGTTGAAGAATTGGATATACTTGATTTTGTGTATCGTTATGTTGCTAGTGTGTAAATTGATGAATCTTTCTCAATAAATACATTTTGATGCATAATAAATAAAATAAAAATGTTCAACTTATTTACTTCTATAAATATTATAGATCTTTTAAAATTAATTCCTTTTGTTTTAATGTTAAGATAATAGAAAACCAAAAAATATATATTGCTAAGGTATTTTATTTACATAATAAATATCTAGAGTATACAAAAAATGATTATGAGTAATATTTACAAGGGAGATTAATTCACAAACATGAAAATCTATACCCGCATATATAATATGTACATATACATATCTATAAGAAATTTATCTTCACTACAATCATCACTATTATAATGAACGATTAAAGTCGAAAATTGCTTAATTTCTTCGTCTCCTGACACGTGATATTCTCCAAGCATTGGGTTCCTCATATTTGTTAAAGAGTGGTTCAAGTCGTTGATTCTTCTTGAATTTGCTGAGTTTAGTGGGATCGGAGAACTTAAAGAAAGCTGGAGCAAATTCAACGAGCCACTTGGGATCAATAGCTGTGACCTCGCGCATGTACTCCTTGGTAGTTTGAACAAGCTCGTGATAGATGACCCATTCAGGTTGTCGATTAAACAATGCACTGCTAGGATGAATGTAGACCACCTGACTGTCAACGAGAGTTCGATATCCCTCTTGTGGATCTTTCTTTGCAGCATTACGAAAGAAACCTGAGCAAACTGCTTTTTGAATGCGTAAAGTGTTTTTGCCAGCGGATACAACATCGAGCTTGTGTCGATCCATTATACCAAGCAGCTGTTTCCTTACATCCTGAGCTCGCTTTAACGTTCGAATTTGGACGAAATTCTCGTAGCACCAGGCGTTGCTGAATTTATTGTTGCGCCAGGAATTGTAAACAGCAAGTAAAGTCAAATGATCACCTTCAGCTTGATTGAATTTAGCTTTCTTCTGATCAGCCAAAGCCTGCTTGTCTTTTGGCCTGTAAAATACATTCTGCACTGAGAGCATGCTGACTACCGTAAGAATCTCATCGGAGCATTGCAGCTGTACACTCATAATTAACATCTTGGATAGATTTGGTTCGAGTGGAAATTCAGCCATACGTCGTCCCAAACGTGTCAACAGTCCCTCGTCATCCAGAGCACTGAGACTGTGCAATGACTCGAGAGCCATAATGAGTGATTCTACAGGTGGAGCGTCCATGAAATCGAAGTGTAGCAGGTCGTTGATTCCCATAGTTTTGAGCTGTAACACTGTTGTAGCTAGATTTGTTCGCTGGATCTCTGGAACTGGAGTCGGTAACATTTCATCGCGATAGGCTCGCTCGGTGTATAATCGGTAGCATTTTCCTGGACCTGTTCGTCCAGCTCTACCCGCTCTCTGCTTTGCAGCAGCTTGGCTAATAGGCGTCACGATCAAACTGTCCATACCGGTCTTTGAGTTGTATACCTTTTGTTTGACAAAACCAGGATCGACGACGTAGAATATGCCGTCGATTGTAAGACTCGTCTCGGCAATATTTGTCGCGATTACGACTTTACGGGAACCTGGAGGCGCTGGTTCGAAGATACGTGTCTGCATTTCTGATGGCAGAGCTGAGTAGACTGGTAATATTATAAGCTCCGGTACATCTGGACCAAGAGACTTCATGCGCTCGTATAGAATCTCACAAGCAGTATCGATCTCCTCCTGACCTGTGAGAAAGAGTAGAATATCGCCTGGTGGCTCTCGCAGGTGAATCTGCATTACGGTTATCAAAGAAGCGTCTAGATAATCTGTCTCTGGTTCCTTTGTGTACATAACTTCGACCTCGAATGTTCTTCCAGGAATTGTGAAAATTGGCGCTTTGAAGAAGTACTGGGAGAACTTGACGGCATCCAAGGTCGCACTGGTTACGATAAGCTTGAGATCTGGTCTTCTACCAACAGCTTGCTTAAGAAGACCAAATAGAACATCAGTGTGGATTGTACGTTCATGAGCCTCGTCAAGCATAATGACTGAGTAGCTTTTTAAATCAAGATCCATTAGGCATTCTCTCAACAACATACCGTCAGTCATGAATTTGATAATTGTTTCTGGGCCAGTGCAGTCTTCAAAACGAATTGTATATCCAACTTCTTGTCCAAGCCTACAACCAAATTCTTCAGCTACTCTGTTAGCAACTGACATTGCTGAAATTCTTCTTGGTTGAGTACAGCCGATTTTTCCTCTGGCAGTGAAACCCACCTCTGCAAGGTACTGTGTAATTTGAGTTGTTTTACCAGAACCAGTTTCTCCAATAACAATGAGAATCTGATTTTCTGAGACAGCTTTGATGAGATCGTCTCTGAGCTTGTAAATCGGCAAACTCTGACGCTGCTCAACAATAGTGAGATTAGTCTTTTTACCAAACGAGCTCTTTTTACCACCAATCACGTGCTTCTTCCATTCTGGTAAATCTTGAGTTTGCATGCCGACACCTCGCATATTTGAATTTGCAGCTTGGCTTTCAGCATCTGGCAGTGGATCAATCCAATTCTTACTGAATCCCGAAGGATTAGCATCCATCTCTTGATCGCGTTGCAGCATCTTCTGCTCGCGACGCTCTTTAGCTAGAGCACTTTGCATCATAGCAGCTTGGGCGAGCGAACCGTCCGGATTCTTGACAATGCGCACAGGACTGAGATCGCCTAAGGCTCTACCGTGACCTTGAAGGAAAGGTGGCTCCTCTTCAACCAGTTCAATTTCCACATCCTCCTCTTCGTCATCCTCGCGTGGCAGTACACCCGTCTCCGCATCGAACTCAGGCAACTCGCTGCGGTCGATGCAAGCTGCGGCCATCATTTGCTTGATCTCCCACTTTTCCGGTGAGGAGAGTCTGACACGTTTACGTGCAGCTGCTCCTGCATCGGTTTCAGCATCAAGACCACTCTGGGCCAAGCAGTCCTCGAGCAGGCTGGTAGGTCGATCTGGATTACGGAGTCGTTGTTCCTCTTCGTCGGGTCGGGAATCAGCTGCAGTGAAGGGGTTGAGATCTCGGCCTGATTCCTGGTCTACGTCCTTCATACTTAGCGAGACCTTTTGACCAAGGATGCTCAGGACTTTGACCAAGACACGTTGGCCACGTGATACGACATCAGTAGCACTAGCAACTCGACCTTCTCGTCGCAGCTGGGATATGTGAACGAGACCCTCCCAACGTCGTCGCAGACCTTCCAGCTGTACAAAGCAACCGAAGGGCACGATGTTAGCCACCTTGCCGTGGTAGATTTTGCCAATTTCCGGTAATGCGGACAACTCCTCTTCTGCAGCAGACCCAGAGCCAGACTTTGAGCGCGAGCGGCGTCTTCTCTTTGACTGACGTTCCTCTTTCGGAATATCCTTGGATTTGTCTCTCGAGCGGTCTCGTGACCGGTTTCTAGAGCGATCTCTTGAGCGATTCCTAGATCTATCCCTATCTCTTTCTCGATCCCGGTCACGATCTCTTTGTCGATCTTTAGACCTGGCTCGGTCACGATCGCGTGAACGCTGTCTATCTCGTCCTCTATCACGGTCTCTAGAGCGTCCTCTGTCTCTACCTCGCTCTCGATCTCTGTCCTTGGGACGATCTCGTTCTCTCGACCTGTCTCGACTCCGATTTCTATCCCTGGAACGATTACTTCTCTCACGGCTGCGGTTACGATTCCTGGATCGAGCTCGCTCTCTGCTCCGATCTCGATGGCTCCTTTTACTACTCCTATCCGTATCTTTATCATCATCTGACTTACCATTCTTCATGACTTCACCTGAGGTCTCGGGCTTCTTCTCCTTCTTGTCCACGTCCTTTGACTCCTCGCTTTCCTCCTTCTTTTCCTTCACAGGAGGTAGATCATTTGGCAGAGCTAAGCCTGGAAATCTCATAGCCAGCTTATCCTTCTCCGGGTCACCAGTTAAAGTCTTTGAGTTAGGCTTTTTGGGTTTCATGTGCTGGATGATACGCAGCAAATTAGCCACCAAAGAATCAGAAAATTCCGCGCCATTCTTCACTAGGACGGTCTTGAAACTCTGGAACGTATCATTCTCTTCAGCCAGATGGATTATAAAAGCAGCAAGGTCCTTGTCGTTTAGACCCAAGTGATTTTCCAACTCTGTGCAGATCTTGGAGACGAGCGATAAATGCTCTAGTTTTTCCAATTCGTCCATGTTTAGGCTGTTTTGAACTGCAGAGATAGTTAAATTGTTAGTTAAATAGGAAAAGAAAAATAATTTGACTTTGGTAATTGTTGATTTCACACTTGGCCTAACCTCAATTAGATGAGTGAACAGTCTTTAACCTCAAACTTAAAATATTAATCTCATGTCGATGATTTTTAATGTTTGGATACTTATGATTATACACTTATCACTAATTTATAGTTTAATTGTTCATAATACTTTGTCAAATTATTTATTAAACCCTAAAATTAGCGTCTGGTACGTATCCAACGAAAATATTTATCTCATCTGTTTGACTGTTTATTCGAAGCCGCCGTAATACAAGGTGACGTCATACGCTTACTAGCCGTCCCCTAATTGTCCCCTATCCTGATGCATATCTGACGCCTGTATAGCTTTGAAATTCGTGCACAAACCCCGCACAGGCTTTTGTATCGGGATGTTATAGGTATATTGCTTTACTTGCAGCTGACTGGTGAAATTTGGCTGACTTCCTAAATGAAAATTTAACTCATGAAAAGGTAAATTAATAATTAAATATTTTTAACAAGTAAATAAAAATAAAAAAGGTTTTGTTTAAACTTCATGAGATTTTATTTTACAATTATTATAAATGTACTATCATGTATTATTATGTATTATCATGTACATTGTGTAGAAATTTTGCAATAATACTTCAACTTTTTACAATTAAGTCATGCAATTTGTTAAATTTGCTCTAAACTACATGGAGCTAATAATAAATTGTACAAGATTTCATTTTCAATCATTCATAAATCTTAATTGAAAAAACTGAACTATTATTTATAAAACAACAAAAAATTTATTATCATCCATTAATTATCAAAGCATAATTTTCAATAATCTTGATAATTTACCTGAATTTCTAGACAGCGCTTTTTTGTTATTTTAAAATTGCTTTGGTCTTAATTTAGAGTAAAATCTAATAATTTTAGAAATATTTGTAAGAACTATTAAAAATTACTTTTCTCATTACTTTAACTATTTAATATTGATGAACAATATATTTCAAATATTTCTTACTAAAATCAATCTTTTAAACAATAGAAATTGCAACAATGATTATTATTATAGAAACTAAACAGTAATTATTACTTATATTTCTCATAAAGAAAGGCTCAAGTTTGAGAAATAAAGTACTTAATTACAGCATTAAGTTTGCAATAAGTTTAAGTTCTATAGATTTTATAAATTTGCAAAATTGAAAACAAGACTTGCATATATAATTTGCCATAGTCATTGGCTCAGTCGGTAAAGTATGACTTTACCCATATTCCCATTAAATCATCTTGATTTGTTAATAATTGAGTTGATGCAGCTCGCGATAATCCAGCACGAAAATTTGAAGGGGAATGCATTGATCACGATAAAAATGGAACAACTAAGTCTTCTTTGTGTTCAACTTGAATTTGTTCTAAGGCCATCACAGCTTTTTGCATAAAATTTGTAATCTGTAAATAGAAAATATTTATTAACTATTAAACTATTTAACAACATTTTTAAAACAAATATTCAATTAATTTAATATTATTATTTAAATTTGAAAAGCAAGAAATATTCTATTAACTGTATTAAAAAAAAAAATTAATAAAAGACAAATGTATTTTAATCTCAAAAAATATTTGCATTGCAATTATATCAAAAACACTTGCAATCAAAGTGTACGCATTGCAAACTTACAAGGTCTTTATCATTTTGAGTTATCGCCTCTGATGCAAGAACTCTCTCTGGAGCTGGTATATCTCTAAGTAAGCAGTAAGAAATCTCTGGTATTTTGACTCCTACAGTTTCTATTCGCTTTGCATATGCTCTTGATCTTTCCAAATATTCATGCTGCTCCAAATTATGAGAATCTAGCGCTCCTACATCTATAATATTCCTTTAAAAACCAAAAAGCAATAAATTTAGCCAATTCTTGCTTTTAAAAAAATACGGGCAAGATGCAAATTTATATATGTATGTACTCACGCTGCAGTCTCATGGAGAATTCTGTTAAGTGCACTCTGCTCATCTGTCTTTTTAGGAACTGAAGTGGCATACTGGTTGGAATAATCATCGCTGCAAGGCAAATTACAAAGTTGCTAGTAAAGCGCAAGACTGTAAAATTGCAAGTTTAACAATTTATTCAATTCTCTTACCTGTGAACTCTTGGTATAGTTGTGTTGTTACTCACAGGATCCACAAGTAAGTGAGTACGCTCATTGACTTGATTGACCTGAAAAAGCAAGTATACTATATTATGTACAAAACACAATCAAGCAAAGCAATCTACAAAAACAAGTAGCAAGATAGCAAGTTTGGAGAAAGTACAAAGTTTTGCTCCAATATCTTGCATTCAAAAATGTAACGTAAAAAGGGGCGTATTGCAAGATTACAAGAAATTAGCTTGCTGTTTTGATATTATTATATCTTACCTGCTGGTTACTATCTTCTTTGCACAAGCTGTAGCAGCAACCCATTTTCGCGCGCAGATGGTTTTCTTTGCTTGGGCAAGCTTGAATAAAAAGAACCGATAACCGCAAGAAATGAAGAGCAAATCGTTAATTATTAACACTCAACGGCTTGGAGAGTCATGTTTCGCCTCGTTACTCCGGATTCTTGAAGCTATTCAGCTATTATAAGTATAAACAACGTCGCAGAGAGTGCGTCGTGGTTGAATCAGCTGTCGTTTGGAGTCTTCGCGAGATATATATATATTTTGGACCAACAACACAACATTTTCGCTAAAAATTGCTCGGACATTGCGATACGCAACAAAGGGTTTTGTGACGTCAATTAGGTCAGTTTGGAGTTTCATGTTTTTGTGAATAGCAAATCAAAACAAGTTAATAGATAATTTCTTTTTGGCAAATTGTTAATTCAATAAATATATTGCAATGCCAATTTTCAGAACCCTATTTGTTAAGCAAATTTAGTTTTAAAAACAAAAAAGTGCATAGTGTTTTTAACTATTCGCGCTTGTTTATTGCAAGTCCAAAATGTCGACCATATGTCCATATCACAGCGCCGTACCGGCAAATGCTAAAACTTGAAAGCAAGTCTTATTGCTTTGCAGCTGAACTGAAGTGCATCATATTATAAATGTTGATAACCTCGTAGACGCAAAATGCAACACTTTTATGTTCGGACACTATCTGCAAAGATGAATGAAAAATGACAAAACCAAGGTAATGCAAGTGTCAATAGCTTTACGAATATCTTGAGCATTTATCTGACAATTGTGTGTACAATTAATTATACTCGTGGCAAAATGATTTAGTCAGGTATTTTGGATTTTTCAGTGATACACGAGTGCGATCTAACCTCAGCATCGTCGCCGGCAGAAAAGTAGCAGTGCGTCAAGTTGAGAGAATCATCTGGAAAATCAATTAAGGTCATTGTAAAAAAATGTCGGAGTCACAAGAGTCAACGGCGGCAAATGCCGATACTCCAGATTCCGGAGTAACTGAGGAGGAGCGCAAGTTCCTGGAAGAGTTCCTGCGCGAGGCTGAACAGCGTCTCTCCCAAAAGGAAGAGATTCGAGCTGCTAACGTTAATCCAACGCGACCACCTGACTCCCACTTTAGCAAGCTTGACTCAAGCCTCAAACGCAACACAACATTTGTAAAAAAATTAAAGACTTTTAGTGGTCCACAGGTTGACACCTTCTTAAAGGACATGGTAAATTTGAACTTGAGCAAGTACGTGAGCGAAGTTGCAGCAGCTCTCGTCGATGCCAAACTCAAAATGACAGATGTGGGACCAGCTATTCGGGTCTGCAGCTTCCTGCATCAAACTTACGCTGAATTCTCAAGTCACTTTTTTGAGAATTGGCAGAAAGCTCTTTCGCTCAAGGTCAGTGATAAAATTGCCAATCCAAGTAAGCTGCGAGTTGACTTGCGTTTTTATGCCGAGCTCGTAAACGCCGGTATCTTTACACACAAGCAAGGTTTACCACTACTTGGCTCCACACTCACTGTCCTCATCAACATGGACAAGGAGGAGCACAACAATGCAAGCATCATCCTTAGCTTTTGCAAACACTGTGGCGAGGACTACGCCGGCCTGGTCGGACCACGACGGGTACGCGAGCTTGCGGAGCGACTTGGTGCTACGATACCACGTAGTAAGCTCCTGGCCCCTGACAAGCAACAGAATGTTCGGTCATTGCTGCGAGACTATTACAACTCGCTCTGTAAACATCTGTTGCGCGAGCACAAGGAGCTCCAAGCTTTTGAAAAGCAGAACCGTAAGATTCTACAAACGCGCGGTGAACTTAGCGCGGAGCGCAAGGAAAAGCTCGAGAACCTTCAGCTTTCCTACGAGCGTTTGCTCACTAGCGTTCAGAGCTTCTCGGATACGCTAGACGAGCCGATGCCCGAGCAGCTGATACCCGTCGATACTGCTGAAGTCGGCAAGACTGCCGAGGCCGACGAGACCCTCAACAAGATGATTAGCGAGAGCGAGGAGAGCGCAGCACTCGAGAACATGTGGGGAGACGAAGAGACGCGACGTTTCTACGAAGTGCTTACCGATCTCACGGTCTTCCTGCCGGGCTCTTATGCAGCGGCGAAGGAGCCGGCTCGCACGGAAAAACCCGTTGACGCTGGGCCTACTGCTACTGCTACTGCTACTGCTATTATAACCGAGGAAACGCTCGACAACGATGAACTTGTGTTTGACGACGAGCTGCTGCTGGAAGAAGACATCGAGAAGGTGGAGGAGCCAGCGGAACCCGAACCGGAAGTCGAAGAACCGCAAGTCACTAATATAAGCAACAAGATCCTCCTCGATGCCTTTCTCTCGCATCTGCCCAATTGCGTTAATCGCGAAATGATCGACAACGTAGCCGTCGATTTTCTCATGAATCTCAATACCAAGCACAGCAAGAAGAAATTAATTAAAGCGCTCTTTGGCGTCTCCCGCATACGTCTCGATCTGCTGCCCTTCTACTCGCGACTCGCTGCAATTTTACATCCCGTGATGCCCGAAGTCGGTAATGAGCTCTGTCAGATGCTCAAGCATGACTTCAAGTATCATGTGCACAAGAAAGATCAGATTAACATCGAATCAAAAATCAAGGTTGTACGTTACATTGGCGAATTGGTAAAATTCAAGCTCTATTCAAAAATCGAGGCGCTTTACTGTCTAAAGGTATTGCTCAACGACTTTACTCATCACCACATCGAGATGGCCTGCAATCTTCTTGAAACTTGCGGTCGCTTCCTCTTTTGTTCACCCGACTCGCATCAGCGTACCAAGGTTTACCTCGAACAAATGATGCGCAAGAAAGCGGTCACTGCCCTTGACTCGCGCTACGTTACAATTATTGAAAATGCCTATTACTTTGTCAATCCACCTGAAAGTTTGGGTAGTGTAGCCAAGAAAGACCGACCACCAATGCACGAGTTTATCCGCAAACTACTTTATCAGGATCTTTCCAAGACCAACACGGACAAAGTGCTCAAGTGGATGCGCAAACTAGACTGGGACGACGAGGCGGTGGCAGCTTACGCGATAAAGAGTCTCACAGCAGCCTACAATGTCAAGTACCTGAACATACGTTGCGTGGGCAGTCTTTTAGCCGGCCTGGTTGCTCATTACGAGGCAGTTGGACCTCTTGTAGTCGACGGTGTCCTTGAGGACATCAGACTCTGCATGGAGATCAATCTGCCCAAGTTCAATCAGCGTCGTATCGCTATGGTGAAGTATCTAGGCGAACTTTATAATTACCGCATGGTCGAGAGTAGTGACATATTTAGAACGCTTTACCTACTCATCACTTTTGGCGTCAGTATGGACCACTCTATACCAAGTCCTCTAGATCCGCCAGATCATCTCTTTCGGATTAGACTGGTCTGCGTGCTATTAGAGACCTGTGGCCAGTATTTTAATGGGGGTTCGAGCAAAAAAAAGCTCGATTACTTTCTAGTCTTTTTCCAGCATTACTACTGGTTCAAGCGCACAGATCCACAGATCTGGACAGCCGAGAATCCTTTCCCTGTGGACTTGGATTACATGTTTCACGATACACTCATTTTGCTGCGGCCAAAGATGCACCTGTTCGAGAGTCTCGAGGAAGCGCAGGATGCAGTCGAGGAGTTGCGTAATACCTTGTATCCGAATCTCGAAGTTGCAGAGCAGACTGCTGGAGTCGAAGAATCAGCTGGTGACATGACGACGATACCTGAAGATGATGAAGAAGCTACTCTTGGTGCCAGCTTGGAATCAGCCGCTCCAGATGTTAATGAGTCAAAAACAGAGTTACACTTTGAGGAGGCTGAGGACGCATCTGAGGCGCTGACCGAGGAAGATGAAGAAGAAGAGGAGGAGGAGGAGGAATGGACTAATAATGATAATGAGGCGAACGAAGATGAAAGGGAACTGCCTCAGCATCCAGAAGGCACGCAGGACAATACACAAGGTGAAGGCAATAGCCTGTCAGAAGGTGGTGGACCCTCTGGTGCAGTCTTGATTGATTCCGAGCTGGTCTCAGCTTTACCTGCCAGGCCAAAAAGAATACAGTGCCCAGAGGACGAGGACTTTCTCTCAGCTCTCGATAAAATGGTCTCTGACAATATTCAGGACAGGATGCGCGATGGTGTAAAGCCACAACAGGTCGATATCTCGGTACCGCTTCACGTAAAGAGCACCAAGAAGACCTACGAACAACTTCAGGAAACACCTCCTGTCAATAATTCGACTATTGACTTTGTTCTCATGCTGCGCAAGGGCAACAAACAACAGTACAAAAACTTAGCGGTGCCGGTTTCTTCCGAGCTTGCGATGAATTTGAGAAATCGAGAGCAGGAGCAGAAGGAAGAAAAAGAGCGCGTCAAGAGGCTTACCCTCAACATTACGGAAAGGCAAGAGGAAGAAGATTATCAAGAGGCCATCAATCAGGGCACTCGGCCTGTCACTGTCAATCTTAATCGAGAAAGGCGGCAAAAGTACAATCATCCCAAAGGTGCACCTGATGCTGATCTTATCTTCGGACCCAAGAAGATTCGGTAAAAGGAACTCTTTTTTTTTTTTTTTTTTTTTTAATAAATTTTTTTGTGTTGGAGGACAAGACTGCATCAACAAGATTCCGTTTTCTTGATTTACGTGATTTGGTGCGCACAAGTGGAGAGCAAGTGCTTTTTAGACAAGCTTGCAGTGCGCAAGAACGTTCTTATAGTAGATTGCAAGTAATAGTGTTGTATTACAACGAAATGCATTACTAATGTTCAATTTAGCTTAAAAAAAGTGTCATGTAAAAATGATTTGCTTTAATTGTACTTATTGCAATTTGTTAATATCAACGCGAGATAATACCATTCTCAGCACATTAAATAATTCTAATTGATAATTCTAGCAATGCTTAGCAAATCATTTTTCATTTTGTTAATTATGTAAACTGCAAGAAGTTATTTAAATATTAAGCAAAATATGCTTCATCAATTATGTGATATTGATCGTAGTAGGCAAAAATAATTGTCATTTACAGAATGATAAAATTAATTATTTGCAAATATTATTTATGTTACGATAAGGCCTGTGTTCTTTCCTTTTAATAATTGTAAAAATATTCAAATTTGTTATTTACTTGCTCTTGCGTCAATTTTGATTTGCAAATATCATTATTAAACTAGCGTTTTGCATTTCGCAAAACAATTCAAGCAAGAAATTGAACTATTCAAATAGTTAAATTTTTTATGAAAATCGTAAAATTCTTGCCTTGCTTACTCTAAATTTTGAATCGCTAAATTTTTCTTGAAAACCAATTTCGTGTTCTATCATTCATTATTGGTTATTGTATATATATTCAAGAAATTTTTTTCAAGATGTTGCCAAACGTGAATGTGGATTGCAAAATTGTATGATTTTCTCATAAACAAATAAATCAACTCTTTTGACATTTAGTTATGTAACTTTATCTATGAAACCACCATGTACAAAATAAATATAAATAAGGTTCAGTGATTTTGAAAGATTTCTTACATCCTTTCTGTGCATACGATAATGATCAGTGTTTTTTCTCTACAAGAGTATGCGTGAAATAAATAAC
Source organism: Leptomastidea abnormis (assembly GCA_030522805.1). NCBI lineage: Eukaryota > Metazoa > Arthropoda > Insecta > Hymenoptera > Encyrtidae > Leptomastidea > Leptomastidea abnormis. The sequence continues at coordinate 31,728 of JAPYZE010000469.1, forward strand.
ACAGATTCACAGATTGTAACTAAATGCTGGAAAAAATACAAGCTGCGACAAGACAATTTTTGGTGTCTTTAAGGATCCTCTTCTGCGTCTTCAAATTGACCTGCTTCTATGTCCATAGCCTCTTCCGTTTCTGTGCCATTTGTAGCTGCTCCAACATGTTCTACCATTATAAAAAAGAAATTCTTAAATTATTTTACATTTATTTTTTTTTAAATTAATTAAAAATATTCTTTTTTTTTGTTTTTAATTACCAGCAGGAATTATAAATGGAGCATCTCCAGAACCAACTTCATAATACTCAAATTCATCTTCTTCTGCATCTTCATAGACATCCTCTTCAGCTGTTAAAATTTAATTCGATAAAAAGATTATTTTTTAAATTTGAATAAAATATTAGACTTAATTTAATAAGCAAGTATACTTTACCATCTGAAAAGCTATCTTGTGGATCTGGATGTAGTGCTTGGCACTCATTCATTGCTTGAAACATGGCCTCTAAATTATTTGTGTTTTCTGGCGCAAATCTCATTTCAGTAATCGGAGCATCAGAATCATCCTCATCTTGATCGCTGTCATCTGCATTATTTTCGTTACTGTCATTGTTTTGTTCTAACGTTGTGCCATCTGCAAGATTAATTGTAAATAAAATTTCATGCAATTGCAGCTAAATTAAGAAAAAAGTTGAATGACAAGATTCAATTTATAGTTGAAAAATAGCAATGAATTAGCAATTAAATCTATTTAACATTATCACTGAGTTTGATGAAATAACTACCTGGAAAGTCTACTTTGGCATCAACCATTACATACAGGCATTGTCTTTGATGAACAGCCTCATCTCGAGAAATAGCATGTAACGATATATCACGGTACTGTAGAGAAAATCCTTGTCGAGTGTCATTGTTGACCCATGAAAGCAAGCTAATAATGTTTTATGAGTTTTTAATGCCATGAAAATGATTACTAATAATTTGTTTAAATGACAAATTCATGATTTATGTTTGCAGTGCTTTATATCAATCTATTATAAACAGTAACGAGTGATAATTTTTAAAAATGAATTCACACTTGTATTTAAAGCAAGAATGTAAGCAATATAAATGTAATACAAGTAATTTCAACAACCTTTCTGTGATGTATAGAGTTCCCTTGCCAATTTCTTTTTCATTAATATATAAAGTAGTTTCTTGCTCCTCGTGTCGAATACCCTCTTCAGGGGCCAAGAAATTACCAAGCACAACCATTTTGAATCTGAAATAAACACATTAAAATTTAGCATACATAATAATTTTAATTCTCACTATCACAAAAAAATACAAAAGTTAAAAAGTTCCACAACCTAATTAATTACTAAAAATACTTTAAAAAAACTTGTTTAAATCACTCTACAATAATTCTGAAAATTTTATAATAAAAAGACTGACCATGAAGTCACTCTCTCTTTGCTAAACCTAGGTACTAAAAATTTATCGAACGAGAGAGTCCAGCATCTATAAAAGCAATAAGAGATCACCAATCGCTTGAAATAAACTCTCTGAAATGAGACAACAAAAAGTACCTACTTATATACTCTCGCGAGGTATCTAAACCGCGCTCGCGGTCTCTCAAGCGTCGACCGCAATGAAGACGACAACTAGAGCAACTGGAGCCGAAGAGAGAGAGAGAGAGAGAGAGCGAGAGAAAGAGAAAGAGAGATAGAAAAATGCCGGGACTCACGGAAGGGAGGTATCGATTACAGGTACTCAGGGTGCACTGTTGTATACACCTACCTCGCAACTTGACAGGCTGCAGCTGCAGTCGAACACGCGGTGGTCGAAGTACACTCTACCTCGAGCTGCTGCTGCTGGTTGTTGAACGGGTTGAATTAGACGCCGCCGGTGCGCGGCATCCCGGGGGCAACGGCCACCGGCTCCTCTTTTTGGCTTCGCAACTCTTTGACACAGGTTAATGACAAACAATAAGCAGCTGTCTTAAATTGCAGACTAATCCGGATGCTAGAGCAAGAGGAAGAGCAGCTGCTTATGTGTGTACGTGTGTTCTTGATTCCGAATTTCTGAGCTGGCTTGGTCTCTCAGAGTAACTGTGAGAGAGTAAGAAGAACGTGTGGCTATATGTTGTATATTATAGCACTGCTGCTGTGTATATACACCTATAATATAATACCACACAGATGATATATATATATGACTGGTTAGCGGCGCCTATAACTGTATATATATATATATATACACTCGCTCCGAAACCAGGTAACTTACCCGCGAAACGCGCTCGAGTTACACGCAGGTTCTTTTCACATTCTACTTCTTCTCTTTCTCTCTCTCTCTCTCTCTCTTTTCTATATTTTTCTCTCTCCCTTACTCTCTGATATATACAGCTGTTATACGCGCAGCACGTATATAGTTTACACTCGCAACGCAACCGGCCGGAAATCGCGCGAAAATTGCCGTCGCCCCTAAAAATAGTAAGATTTGCATCACTTAAAATTTTGATCCAAAAAGAATTTTTAATAAAAACGTTCAAATTTTATTTTATCAGATTAAAATCCCTTGATTAAAGTTCAATTGTATATTCATACTCCGAAATTTAGCTGTGAAATTAAATAATTTAAAAAGAGACTCCGAAAAAGCTTACACTCCGATATTCGACATATATTCGCAACAACTCTAACCTTAAATGTAAGTAAATAAATGAGAAATGAAAAAAAAAAAATAATATTCAACGCCCACACACACGCGCTCTATCCAAGTAAACATCAACACCTGACTTGGTCGTGAATAACTCAATAATAATTTACCTATACAGTCAAATAGACATGTGTATGCACTTATTAAAAAAACCAGTGTCTACGCAGGTGCAAAATTAACATTCTTCGCGTCTTATAATATATTTGCGATTATTATACGTGATGTGCGCTGCTGCTTGGTACCCCGTATATAGATGTAAGAAAACAGTATGCACGTGTGCTGTAGAAATCTCATTGCTTACTTATAGGAAAGCCGTGCGGTATATTTAGGAGATCAAACCGGAGCGCAAGAGAAAAGTAATCACGACGCCGGGACCAAACAACCCCGCACCGAAGCCCGAGGATGACCTATCTGCTCGGGCGATTTATCGTCCGGTGCGGGGTACGATTGGCATCCCGTAGTTTTCGTAACTCTGCCGGTGAGTTTTGTTCATGTTTGGTTCTTCCTTATTTTCATCATGAACTTGTGATGCTTACAGTTTTCTTTTTGCAGGACTCAAACATGGGGAGTTCGAGATGCAGGATCCAAAATCCGAGGACGAAGTGTAGGTAACATACATATATATAATTGAGATGATTAAAAGACTGCTTTATTGGGTTAGGATTGACATGAGGAGCTATAATCAAGCTTGCAATGTACCAGGGTCAATCTCGTGTACATCGACAAGAGCGGCAAGAAAATACCGGTTAGAGGCAAGGTCGGGGACAATGTCTTGTATCTGGCGCACCGGTATAATATTGAAATGGAAGGAGCTTGCGAGGCATCGCTCGCTTGCACAACTTGTCACGTTTATGTAAACTACAACTATTTGGATAAGCTACCTGAGGCAGAGGAGAAGGAAGAAGACCTGCTTGACATGGCTCCGTTTTTAAAAGAGAATTCTAGATTAGGTAAGAGTTGGATTTAGTTTTATTGTTACAGATTGATTTTTCTTAATGAGTATTGCTCAAGATTGATTTTTTTCTTAGGTTGTCAAATTACTTTAACAAAGGAAATGGATGGTATGGAGCTGCAATTACCACAAATCACCAGAAACTTTTATGTGGATGGACATACACCAACACCTCATTAATTGTCCTTTATTAATGTAAGGCTGTACATATTGGTTTTTTCATGATAAAAAGTAACTAGTATTTAATGGTTGTTAAATGAGATTGTTCTTAAAAAAAAATAATTTGCTATACATATATATATATATATGTCATGATACAATATATTTATTTTTCTCATACATTTGAATTGCAATACATACTTCTTTTCCTCTGTTTTTTTTTTTCATAATTACAATAATACAAGATTTTTTTTTTTTTGACATTTAATGATACAATTTCGCGGATTTATATCTTGCAATTTTTGAGGCCGAACAACGTTTTTGCGTTTGTATAATTCAAAAACTGTTTCCCATATCTATGCAGCTTAATTAGTAATTTTACCAGATAAACTTCCATGCGTTTTCGCGGCGCAAGAAAGTGTCACTTGGCTCGATTATTAATTCGTTCTCATATGTTAATTACGTTATTTATATATATATATATATATTTTTTTATTTTACACACGTACTTTCTAGTGTCAATAATTATTATCTTTACTCCTCGCTGTCTCTTTACAACCACATTAGTTAGGCAATATTTTGCAATCATTCGTTATTATTATTATTTTTTACTTGTAATCTGCGCGCAACATAGTTCTAGACACGTAACTTGTTTGGCTATCTTAATCGGCCTCGTTTGTTTATTTTCCGTTGTTTATTTATTTTTTTTTTTTCAATTATTATAATCGCACTAGCATTCATTCACGTTTCGATCACTCACATATGTTGAATGCAACTTAAAATTATCGCTTATCACACGAGGTCACCGCACTCCGCATTTACACGTTTTATACAATATCCTATAATATTTTGTGGTGTATGTGTCTGTAGCCCTGCACACCTTCACGAGATTAATATATATAGCCCGTATTCCTCATTTGGCAAGGTAATTATTATTGTTCACGCGACGAATCTGATTAGTTGATTTTTTTTGTACTTGATTTCTTCGTTTCATAAACAAATTCAATAGCAGTTTTGTGACTTATTTAGTTGTGTAAAGAAACTTTTCTCTCAATTATAAATAATAATAAATTATTATATGTACTTTAATTTTACAAATAAAACTTTATTTCCCTTATGGCAGTCAAAAAAATTTTACACATCATTTTAATAATACATTATAATGAGAAGAAAAATGTAATTGGTTTAATTATGAAAATTGAGTTAAAAAAATAACGATTCTTGAGGATATAACATCAAATCGATCGTTGCACACAGAACTACAATATTCAAGTCTTTAAACATTAACAGAATACTGCTAATTTAGCCAATCAGCCTAAAAAACTTCGAACAAGCTCTCAATTAGAATAAGTTAACGATATGAAAACAACTTTTAGAAACAAGCTTTCCTCTTCCGACATCAACCCTATAAAGCGTCCGAAATTCCTTCACATAGATATCGCGCATCACAATTAATAAAATTTTGTACAAGCTGGCACTGAATTTAAGCGTACAGTTAAATGCGAATAATCCACATACATATATATTATTATATTTAAAAATTTACAAATTCAACAATCGACTTTGCGGAAAATCGACAAAAATACGCTTTTATAATAACATATACACCGAGTGCATCTCGATCGGATAAACTTGACAATCGAATAATAATCACGTCTACAACACAATCTTGCGCATGTCCTTATAATAACTGATTTAATGCGTTCTAGGCCAATTCTGTGACCTCCTCGACTTTGGGAAAAATTACAAAAATCGTACAAAAATCGAATACTCTAGATTGATTTGCGTCTTCTCTTCGTTCATTCATGTGTAGGTCTTTGAAAATTAAATTAAAATTATTTCAAATAATTTAAAACGATAGATGAGAAGTGTATAAAAAGAAGAAATGAGATGTGTAAACAACCTCCGCTTTATAGATATGAGAAATGACTCTTTGCACCTTTTTATATGGATTTTAGAACAAATAAAAAATTTTTGACCTTATCGTTCCTACATAGATTATCACATAATGGGAACACACAAACTTTATGATATCGAAACTTTCTATACAGACGGTGCTTTGATTGAATTAATATAATTAATTTATTAGACAATTTTTTCATGCATATTTTATATTAGCAGATTCCTATAAACCCTGTGATTTTTTTTTGTGAAATGTTTTGCGTTTGATCAAAATTTATTACGACGCTGATGATTAAAGCTATGCCACTCTACAAAAACACGACATTAAATTGCTCAACTTTCGCTTTAAAAAAGTTTTTTAATTTTCTTCTTGTCCTTGTACACTTACTGGAGTTTAGAGAAACAAATATGGGGACTACACATAGATTTAACAATTTATATTTATACGCTTAACGACATTCGCTTTCTCTCACATGCATACATATTTATTCAAGTTCTTATTAGATCATCGTAGTTAATAATTCGTCTTATATATATTTATAATCGCTGCACACAATTGTTTTCACTACCCATGAGAGTTATCATTTAATTCATACATCACACGTATATATATATATGTGTGTGTGCGCGCGTTTCATGCAAGTTATACAATCGCGACAAGACGCTAAAAATCAGACTTTAAAAATTGAATGCTTTTCACCATTTAATATTATAATTATAATTAATGCGTTATTACATTTGCAATAGGAGGATATTTAAATATTTCTTTTTTGTTTTTTAAATTAGTTCATATGCAGAATTAATATGTTCTCACATAGTAATAAAAATATTGAGCTTTACAGTAACAATAAAAAAAATCTTAAAAAGCATAATAATCTTGAAATATAAGAAAAAAGATTTTTTGATAAAAAAATTTTTATAGTTTCTTGTATTTACAAGATTATTAAAATTTCTGCAGCAGACTAGAAGATTATATACAAGTATTTAATCCATTTGAGCCTTTGTATGCGAATTAAAAATTAAAAGTCTTCTTGTGCTTAATTAATCCTTTTGTGCTTTGAAACTTCGAAAAAAGGAAAAGTTGATAGACAACTTTAAACTTGCTAAGAAGGCAAATTACATGTACCTACTAAACATTATACAAACGTATACAAAAATAAGCAAACTTTTCGAAAACGTTTGCGTTAAAACGTTAAACTTAAAACGTTTAACGAGTAATAAAACTTTTAATTCATCACAATTTTTTCCATGTTTTTGGGTACAAATAAAGCGGGAAGAAAATAAAAGCATTTTCTACGCAATGATTTAATAATTTACTTTGAGAAAAAAAAAGATTCGTTGTAACTCGTATAGCCTCGGCCGCGTGGGTATATAATTGTATTGCCGAACGAGGATTGCCTTAGCGCCGACTAAAAAACGCTTAACACGTATAAATTAAAAAAAAAATAAAAGAAAAATACTGCTGCAGATCAGTGAGTGTTAATATTTACAATATATAAGGGCCACTTATAGCCACACATATATACCCTATATAGATAGCCACGGGGATGTGGGTGAAAAAGAATACTCGCATGAAGGTATGTGCGGACGGACGTACTCGCCTGGACGACATATACATATATACATGTCTAAAATACCTTTGCATATATATATATATATATATATATATATATATATATATATATATATATATATA
>JAPYZE010000470.1:0-39109 GCA_030522805.1 Leptomastidea abnormis
TATATATATATATATATATATATATATTTGCCTTTTCAGAAAGAAAGTCGAGTTCTCTTGCGTATCTATATAAGTATACTATACGGATGACGAGACAAAGGGGCCCATTGTGATTTTTTTCTTTTTTTTTTCTTTCTTTATTTTTTTAACACTAAAAAATAATAACTATTTGTTCTTATGTATTAATGATTAATAATTATTAATACACCTTTTTACCAATTACGAAAGGTGCTTCATAAATACATATAAGTTTTGTATTTTTAAAAATATCATTTTTTAAAATTGTCTTTATAAAAAATTGAAGATTTTTCAAACCATATAAACTGATTTAATAAAAGGCACTCTGTATTCGTTAGATACAGACTGTAAACTTCGTTTTTCCATAAAAAAAAAAAAAGCATCTGAAAATAATTTATCAGCTTTTCTCTCTCTTCCCCTCTCTTTCTCTTTCTCTTTGCGGTCGACTTAATGGAGACTTTTTTGCAAATTGATGGAGAGCAAGAAGCGCGAATGCATCATGCCAACCCTGTGTCAGCTGAATACTTTACTTGAGTATAAGAAAGAGGTAGATGAAGGGAGAGAGAGAGAGAGAAGGAAAAATCAATGGAATGTCATAGTGGTCTTAAATATTGAAAAATCCACTGAGAAAATAATTTCAATTGATAAAATGTATAAAAATAGTATTTTATTATTTGTATATATTTTATGTACAAAATCAGCGTTAATAAAATATACTTTTAATAATTTAAATAAAAAAAAAAATACTAGTTGTATACAAGATAGTAAAAAAGAAAAATAAATAAATACTAGAAGAATTTAGAAGTGAAAAAATAAGGACAGAAGTAATATCGATGCATAAATATCAACGCGTACCTATAGTCCATCTCTCTTTCCTATTCACGAGACGGAATAGGCAGAGAGAAAGAGAGAAACCTATATGGCAATAGTGTAGGAAGGGAGTTGGAAGCGAGAAAGAAGTGAGGATGGGGGGGGGGGAACACACTGACTTGGCAAGCACTTGAGTATGCAGGACGAGTGCTATTACAGAATGCAAGCGAAAGATCGGAAGAACGAGAGAGAAGAAGAGAAGGTGGAGAAGGTAGTAGTAGTAGTAGTAGGAGAGCTCTCGAATGGATCAGCGAAGCGATGCGCTTGCGGGCAACGGAGAGACGAGGCACAAAAAAAAAGAAGAAAGAAATGGGAGAGTAAAGCTCCAGAGAGTATATATAGTGGTGGGCTGAAAAGGATGAGCGTCGTGTGCAGTGCAAGAGGAGAGAGATCGAAGAGAGCATACACCAACCAGACACTCGCCCTCTTCTATTTCTTCTTCTATTTCTTCTCTTCACGGGTGCGCTAAGCTGAATGGACGAATTGAAACGCCAAGTTTTTTTTCTTTGTCTCTTTCTCTCTGGCTATAGGTAGATAGACCCTATGCCTATACCCCCCATACGTTTCTGCCCAACGAGTAATTGAAAAATGTTGCTTCGATCTACCTCTGCGGCTGCTGCTTACTTTACTTTTCTTTCTCTTATATGTATTTACTCTCTTTTTCTTTTCATTCGATAACCACTATTGACTCTATGGTACGTGTGTATATCGGTTTATGAAATTTCGAAATGCATAAAATGTACTTATCATTATAAAAATCAGTCTTTAAATATAGTTAAAATCTTGTCTCATAATTATTTTTGTATGACGAAATTCGCTAAAATAATTATAAAATTGTCTATTGCGAAAAATGTTTGAGATCACGTTAATTAGAAGTATTTTTTATTTTCTTAGCTTATAATACTCAATACTACATGTAATATAGCTTGCTTATTTATAAACATCAGGCAATTATTTATTTTATATACCGTCGAAGTATATTCATCATGGAACAATACTACATGTGGTTAAATGTGCAACAGTTAAGGCAATTCAGTAACATGTCTTGTAATCAATTGTCAGAAGATTAAACATTAAACAAGTGACCGTGAGAAAATGAAAAAAAATTATTATTTTTTTTTTGTAAAAATAACAAGTGAAAGAAAAGACAAGAGTAAAGTGAAAGGGTTTTTTTAGCTTCTTCTCATTTTCATCTTCCTGTGTGAAGATCGCGTTTGTTGTGGTAAGCGATCTGTTACAAGGTCTGATTGCGCAAATTTTAAACATACATACATCTATTTGGAAAATGTGTTTCTTACGTTACAACAATGGGCGATGATTGTATTTATACATCTCTATACTTAGAAGAGACGTTTTTACGCTTCTGTTACTTAACTCTTCTCATCAACTCATCCGTATGTATTATATGCGATTGGCACTTTTCTTATTTACTTTTCAATTTTACACAGTGAATTTTTAAATTTATAATAAATTTTATTAATTTATTGAAATCGATTTTTTTTAATACATAAAAAAAGATCAATTTTGAATTTTTTAATTAATTTAAATTACACAATTTGAAAATACAGTATTTTTTACTCTTTATTATTTTTTTTTTTAAATTATGTAACTAACAAACATTTTTCAATACAAAGTAAATATTGAAGAAAAAAAACACATTTTTTAAAATAACACTCAAGATTTTTTAATTAAAATGAAAATTTTCAATTTTTTACAATTTTTTTCTTTTATCCAACCTTTTTACCGACATACATAATTGATAGCTTGGAGAATAATTACACGAGTGTGCATTGTCAATAATCACGTCTGCGGGTGTAAAAAAAGAAAGAAAGAGAAAAATAATAGCTAACAGAAAGGGTGAGATTAAGCCTTTGCCTTTAATTTTGTCGACATTTCGTAGAAGGACTAATTAAAGGGGGAGATTTAGACACACCCGCATAGATTATGCACACACACACACACACACACACACACACACACACACACACACACACACACACGGATCTTAATTCGGAATGACGTTCTCAAATTAACGTATACTCACTTTGATTGCTATAGAAACTCATTGATTTTCAATTTTCCTCTCTCTTACTTATCTGGCACTCCTTTTATCTATCTACATTTTTCAGTGCGCATTAGCTAATATCAAATGTACATAAACTTAAAAATCACACCTACTATGATATTATTTTCATATATATGTAGTCCATTAGCAAATTTGTAAGTTCTGTCAAAGAAAGTACATTATCAAAATTATTTTAGTAATTACATGATTTCTGATTATAATCTATGTAAATCGATGATGGTAATAATGTAAATTAAAATGTAAATTACATACCGTATAATTGTAATATGTGATGTGTCCAATAAATGTAATTATAAATTTCTATCTCGAGTTTAATTACAATTTAAAAATCTACGAATTGTAAGAAAAAAAAAATCTTGGATAGCTTTTGTAGAAACTGTTAATAATTAATTCATTTCGTTTGCTTACAATCAGCTAAATAAATACTGCAATATTTTACCTGATTGCATTTCATTATAAAAGTTCAAGTAAGTACTTGACTTTCTCTGGATCTTTTTCTCAAGATTTAATTTCTACCCTCTTATAATTAGAAAAAAACCTGTTGCTCTTCATTTAAAAAATTTTGAATTAAAAACTTTTCAAGAAAAAATTTTTTTATTTTTACTATGCAATATAAAAAAATCATTCACATTATATCTAACTGATATTCATTACATCTTAGATCAAAGTGTGAAATTTTGACTTGTAAGTACAATAGCCTACCACAAATTATCATTTAAAATTATACATATTTTTTTCTCACAATAATAAGTATTAAAAGACGTAAGAATCTAAAACAATATAATATGTATGTGATAGAATCTAAGTTTTGTGTGAAATTCAGCAGCAGTAGCATAGAGAGAGGAAGGGAGAGAGGGAGGGAGGGAGAGTAATCTGGAATTGAAATTACGGAAGTTAAGAGCTTCGTTCCAAGCCGTTGAGCGCAAATGCCTCGGGACTTCCAAGTATTGCCGGATGATTCTCTGTATATAGTGTGTCGCGCGATCGAGCCGAATAATGGATACGTGAATATACGTACATCTCTTTACCTCTCTTCTATTCTCTCAATACGGAAACGGAAGAAGATGAGAATCAAGAGTATAGGAACCAAGTCGATGGGATTTCAAGGAAATTATGACTATACGCTGCTGCTGGGAAGAGGAATTACAGACGACTTAGCGTTTGTGTCTGGCTTGATTCCTTGAAAGGGGACTCGGATCGTTTTATAAAGCTCCTCTTTGGGGAGAGGAGTTATGCTTTGGTTAAATTAACAAGCTCTAGAGTATATTAACCCTTGATTATGAGGATGTATATTTGAAATTTAAGATGATGATAAAAAAAATAGAAAATTTATATAGCATATTTTTTGAAAGAGTAAAGAAGTCATGACAATACTGTAATTCGCGATGTGTTGACGATATAAGAATATTTCAGGAAAGCTTTTTTCGTGGTCTTTGAAAAAGAATGTCATAGAGATACACGTGATTTAAAAAGAAAAGCAAAGTAGAGAAAAGTTGAAGAAAGAGGCGTGGTAGAAAAATGAAAGTATATGTCTTTCTTTCTTTCTCTCTTGCTCTTTATACGAACAGCTTCAAGCTATATCTATTCTTCTCGTTTACGAGAGATGCTTTGACTTGTCGAGCGAAAGTGCAACAAGGCTTTTTCCTCAAAATTCACTGGTTATGTCTCTTTGCTTGAAGAAAGAATGTGTGTGTGTATACTTATATATTTTCTACCTCTTTTCTGTTTCTTTAGTCATTCTCAATATCTTTAGATGTTATGAGACAACGAAAATGTTATTTCAAGTCTTATTATTTTTTTCTTTTTCTTTTTCTTTTTTTTTCTCCCTTTATTGTATTATGAAATGATAATGCGATAAATTTATTGAATTTAAGCTCCATCCTACTGGCATTGTATTCGCGCAATGAAAAGTTTATGTTATTATTGGAAAGTCGTGTACTTTTTCTTTTTTTTTTCCTTTAACTTGACGTTGATGCGAATGGCGAGGAGAAGAGATCGTTAAAGCGTAACGACATTCGTTATATATACCTATCGAGTATAAACGCAAACGAGAGAAAAGCACCTGCGCTTACTTTTGCTATTCTTTTACATTTTTATACACCATAGACGACGATAACTCTGGCAAAATCTAACGAGGCTTTAAGGGCTATTATCTTTTGTGATTTTATTTCTTTTTTCTTTCTTTCGGACTTTCTTTTATTTTTATTTCCGTAACTCTTTTATTGAATTACACACAGACACTTTTATTCACTTTTACAAACCATTGAAATCTTTTTTTTTTTTTTTAAATGTTGCTATTATTACCTTAACACTGTATTCATAAAAATTTTTTGCATTTAACATTACGTAAACAATAGTTTAAAATTTATTACCGACATTTTTCTCGATTCAGAGATTAAACAAAAATGAATTTACAGGAAGCAAAACAGTTAATTGTTCAGAGATTTATCTTTAAAAAAAACTGTATTTAAAAAAAAAAACATAGTCGAGATTTAAATTTTGTCGAGCTTATTTGGTAAATACCAAATACCGCCTTTTTCAAGTTTCATGAAAATTCCAATTTCTTTTTAGTTTCCACCCTCCTGTTCTTTTGCAACAAATTCTTTTTTTTTTTTTATTCTTTTCTTTAGTATTTCGCGCTGCCTCTGAGACTGAATGACTTACGACTTGAACGTGCCGCATGGCCGACTACTACTTCGCGTTGCGCCAACTCTCTACCTCGGTAGTAGTCTAGCTTTTTTTTTTCTACTTGAAAAAGCCGATATTTCCATTAGAATGTATTTATCGTATCGTCAGACGTGATTTAACGTTTAGGGGAAAGCAAACTTAAAACTTTACATTTTTCCTTTTTCTTTTAATACCTGAAAAAAAAACAACAAAAAAAATTGTTAGCATCGATTTGTTAACGTCAGATTTTAACTCAATTTTTTTAACGGTAAACTTCTGTTAAAAATGTTTATTTTCTTTTTCGCTTAAACATACTTGCAATATAACTTAATTTTCAAGAAATCACAGCAAATCAATATGAGAAAAAGAAAAAAGAATAAAAGTCATGCGATTAAAAAAAAAAAAAATTAAATAAAAGATGAATCTTAAATCCAGCAAAGTTTTGGCTTTTGCTAGCGTTTTCTCGATGTTCCTTCTCTCCCAGCCCCCCCCCCCTGGTGCTCGTGCGCCAATAAATCGCTGAGATTCCCGGGCGTTGCGGGGCATTCTGGAAGTCTGCCAATTAGCGATCGGATAACTAGAATTGTCTGTGCAGCCGAGAGAGCGACTCTCTTTTCGTTCCTCTATCTGTCTTTGTCTTTTCGTCTGTTCCGCTCTTCGTATTTCGAACTGGATTGCAACAAATGCGTATATCGGAGGAGGAGGAGGAGAGAAAAAGAAAGAAGGAAAAAGTAAAGAAAAATAGAGTAGAATTGTTTTCTTATATAATTTGTTCAACAAATTGTAATTACCGTCGCGATAATCTTACTTTCTTTTTATACCTATTTATCTGGAGTATAACGTGTTGGTATTTGAAAAAAAAAGGTTAAAAAAGCCAATCATTTTTTAATGGTGACACATTTATGCTGGGTTTCCAGGCACTAATTAGCGAGAGAAGGCAATTCATCTCTATTTTTTTTTGCAAGAGAAAAATCAAGCCGTAAAATATAACGAGAGGAATGAGTGAGTGAGACAGAGAGGAAAAGAGCATATGCTTGTTTGCGTTAACAATTTCGCCTGTCCACGCCCATCAACGGCTCATCCGAGGGCAAAGAGATGCCGCTTAGTCTCTCCATCCAAATTGCCACGCGCTCTGCCTGCTGGCTGTCATATATATATATATATATATATATATATATATATATATACGTATATACATTTTCCAAAAGTCACAGAATCTGCAAGCCACGTAGTACGTTGCTGCTGCTACCAGCATCACGACCAAGCGAATGTGTATGTGTCTGTTGGCATGTTGAAAATGAAAATTTTAAAGGGAGGAAAACGTTACTTCGGCTTCGGAAAATCCATTTTCAATTAAACTCTAGGGAGAGAGAGAAAGAGATTAAAATTCACTAATTTATCGTTTTCGACCGAAAATTTAGTTTAATTAAATTTCCAAAACTTTTCCAACGCGAAAACGTTAAAATAAATATATACATACATAAATATAATATTGCACACGATAATCGCGTAAAACAAATAACTTGAAAATTTAACCTTTTCCAAATTATTTATTAATCATCGTTAATATTCCATTATGAATTTTCGATTGTAATAATAATAATTATTATCCACGAATTCACGTTATTAATTATTCATTGTATTTGACGAGAAATAGAGTGCTATGATCCAAAAGGTCATAAGCTGTACTACTACTACTATTATTTGATCGAAGTAATATTTAAGCTCTTTTCTTTTTTAATTTATTATTTTCCAAATAATTATAATATCTGACTTGTGCATTATTGAATATTATTAAATCACCGTAATTCCCATTGTTTCTCACGCATACCTAAATTCATTTAAATATTTCAAAGTTTTAGAAGCGTGTCACACAATCATACATTATTCAAAGATTTATCTTCTCAGCGGTATAGTTTAAATTTACTTGGCTTTCATAATTAAATGCATCTAGTTCGTTTAAATAACCTAACGCCAAAAGCATCTTTATTTTTAACGTAAAAAAAAAATTGAAAAAATTAAAAGTTTTTCTGCTGTAAGCAAAAAAAAAAAAAAGACAAATCCTTGGAAAATCAAGATAAGCTTGTGTCAATGCTGTAATCAGCCTTACTCTTTTCCATGCTTATCTAACTTTCTTTAGTCTAGTACTTCAGGATAGTAATTATGAGACAAGCGCGCGCAATTACTCCAGCTAGCTACTTCATTCTCATTCCTTTTTTTTTATCTTTAAAACTTGAATTAATTTTTTTTTTATATAAATTATGCAACAAATTTGTTTATTTGTATTCTAATAGATTAGTCAAACGTTTACAATCAAATAGAAAGAAAAAAAAATAATTTTAAACTTTCTCTTAAAACGAAGTTTTTTAAAAGACGTGAACTACTTTTTTGACTAAGGTCTCAATCAGCTAAAGAAATTAATGAGCCGAGACATCTCTATAATGAGTAATAACTTACCCGTCAGCGTCTTAATTACCAGTAAAAGTTCATAAAAGTTCGACTCCTTTTTTTTTTTAAGAAAAAAAAGTCAACTTTTAATTATCCAAACTATCGAAAATTCCTTTCTTTTAAGAGTAAAAAAAAAACAATTTCTAGCTGCATTGTTGTCAAAGACTTGTAATTAAAAAGCGTTGTCAGAAAAAGACACGGGGGAATTGAAGAACCCCCAGGAATCTCTTTGAAATTGAAGTAGTAGTATTAGTAGGTACAAGCTTCATTGAACTAGCCTTCGACTAATTAAAAGAGCTTATCTATCCTTCTTTTTTTTTTTTTTTTTACTTTGTGTAGGCTAAATGTCACATACTACACCTCCTACCTTGAACATAATGAAATATTGGTTTACATTGTGTTTCAAAAGATATTAACTGATGTTTCTTGTTTTTTTCTTTTTTTTTTTTAAATCAAAATCGTGATAAAACTTTTTAAAAAAATAAAGAAGAAAATACTCATTAAATAAATATTATCATTGCTATAAAAAATAAAAATTTCAAAAGTTAAACCATTTTTTATGACTATCCGAAAAAAAGCCTACATATCTTTTAAACCGTTCTTTTCCCAAACTCAGGATAATAAACAACTTTTTAGCAGCGTACACTATCTGTTTGCCAAAAGATATATCCATAAAAAAAAAAGTAAACCATGAGCAGTTTAAAAACATTTTTCAGGCCTATCGCCTTATCGAGAAACTAGGCTGCTGCAGAAAAGTTCGGAATTATGGTAACTGGTGTAGAAGATTCAGTAGAGGCCAGTAGCTAGTCTAGCAGGCAGGTATAGAGCAAGTATATAGCATAGGTGGGGGGGGGGGGGGTGGGAAGAGTCTAGGTGTCGGGCTTCGTAATGAGCTATCTCGGGTAATTAAGCGCGCGGCCTCGCTCGCGTACCCCACCACCACCACCACCACCACCACCACCACCACTTCCAAATCCCGCGGGTCCTTCTTCTCTTCTCTAACCCCCTACTACCACATATACGCCTCTAGTAGTACTACTACTAGTATTGCAGAGCTTGCTGGTGTTGCCAAGCCATATTATGGAAGTCCCCTGCTCCCTCATCTCTCGTAGATTTGAAAAGCCGAGACTAATACTCAGTCAATAATAATACGATATTCAGGGACAGCAATACAGTGTGTAGACTCAAACGTTTCTCTCTCTTTTCTTTTTCTATTTATCTATCTTGCTTTTCTTTTTCTTCTTTCCATTTGATGTTCACCCCCCAGAGAGTTAATTGTGAGCTTATCACGTGTGTATCTGTGTATTTATTGTGTTATGTATAGAAATGTGTGTGTGCATTTATGCTACTTTCAGTGTTTTAGGTAAAATAAACTGCTTTTCCTGTAAAGAGAGGGGGAAACTCATATATCTACATATATACCAGTTACTAATCATGTTTAATGTACTTTAAACATTTTGCATTTTGGATGATGTATGCACCAGGTACACAGAGGACAAACTTTACTTTTGTTGGCTTATCAAGATTGAATGTGTATGTATGTATGTATGTGTGTCTGATGTTATTTTTATACGCATCAAATTATATATTCATGAAAATTGATTGACTTATATTTAATCATTCACAATATTTTTCTTTATTTTCTCTCTTCAAATAATTTTTTGCCAAAACCAATATAAAACGTAAGAATTGTGTAATATCGAGTGACACTCCAAGAAAAAGCAAGTTTTATTTATTTATTTTTTTTTTTCACCAAAAGATAAATAGAAAGTGAGAAAATAAAAAAAATAAAAGAAACGAGGACTGCACATAGTCTGTAGTGTGTATCTCGAATAGAAGGTGTTGGTTGGTTGGTGTGTACATTCACAGCCATTAAGCAACCCCATCACGTTTTCGCCAGAGGCGGCACCACCACCACCACCAACGTCAAGACTCTACGCCGTAGAAATTTTTAACCGACGAAAATTCTCAAGGATGAGAAAGAGAGACTGAATAGAAGGAAAAGGAGTTCGCGTAAGATTTCGACCCGCGATAATTGAAAGCGAAATGGATTTTCGCGTAAAAGACGAGAAATTCGCGACGCCGGGAAACGAAGCTAAAGGGTTATACCAAAAGCGTATAAGGAAAGGAAAGACGCGCGATGGTAGATTCGTCATATATATTGAAGCGTATATACGCTATAGGAAAGATATGTGTATATATACTTGTTTCTCATCGCAAGCGCTGTGGGAAAAAGCGGACTTTGAAATAAGCTGCTGCACTTTCTACCTCTCTTACTCGAGAAAAGCAAAAGATGTATGTATGTATGTATGTATGTATAAAGATAGCGAATGACGAAGGTGGAAAGAAAGACGGCTGTGCGGTTGAGATGGTATATCCCCCGATGCTGCTGCTGCTGCTAGGATGAAGAGAAACCGTCGACAGAAGAGAAAGAGAGAAAAAATAAGGTGGGAGGGGTGGGGGTGGTCTCTTTTGATGCAGCGCTCTGGAAAACTAATGCATCCGTTCCCTCTGCCAACAACGAAATTGAACTTTCGGGCAATTTAATATTTCCATTCCCTCCGATTTCATCCTCTTTCCATCATTCCCCTCTTCATCTCATCTCTCTCTTTCTACCTGTTTCTCTTCTTCTTCTTCTTCTTCTTATTCGACTCGCTTCATCTCATACCCTCGCGCTACTCCTTCGTATTATATATCCTTGACTCGATTCGACAAGAGAAAACGACAAGTCGACTAACTTTAACCGCGTGCTTATCTTAACTTCTTTATTCATAGCAGTGTGTCACATTAGCTTTCGTTTTAACTTTTTTTTTTATTGGTTGCTTTTTTAGAAGATACATTTATTCACTTTTATTAAATTATTCATGATTGACATCAATTTTCTTCTATTAATTTTTACCATTTCAAGGAAAATGTTAATCATAAATTTTCTACTTTCCAGACATAAACTAGAGCTTTGATTATGTGTATTTCATTTTTTGCAAGCTTCACTCTTCATTTCTTAAAAAAAAAAAATTATCTCATTCAATGAAAATTAAACAATTTATAATATAGTATATAGTAATAATAATAGCATATCTTGAAAGCCACATTATTTGCCAACAATCCAGACTCTAATGTTTCATAAACGTAGGCAAAGCATATATATATATATATATACGCACACATACATAGTTGAAGCATTCGTGCGCGAGAAGGTATACACACACATACACGTGTGGGAGTATAATGTATATAGAAACGTAGAGGAGGGCGTTTGCGAATATATACACGAAGAGAAGGGAAGGGCGTGATTATGTGCAAAGAGATGAGTGAGAGAGATGCAAGCAAGCGAGCGAGCAAGTTGAATGAGTTTGTACACACGGCTTCGTGCTTACATATACATACATACGTACGCACATATAGTATACTTACTTTGATTTATGCAGTCGGCACACACTGGGATTGCATATTCAGTGATTATCTGAGCTTTTTATCTCTTTCTCCCTTTCTCTCACTCTCTTTCTCCTTTCGTGGTAGTACCTACAAAATGTACGAGGACATGCATGAAAGTTCGAGCTTGCGTTAGCGCCTTTTCTTGCTTTGCTTTTTCTTCCTCTGAAATATTTGCTTTATATGATTGTCGTTTTTGTACTACTGCGGTAAAGACGATTTAGCTGTCTCTCTTTTTTTTTATAAAGCTTTTTATTCCTTGTCAATTGTTATTCAATTAAAGCGGTAATTTATGAAAAAACGTAATTATTCATAAATATTGTGTGTTTATTTTCATATAAGGCAATTTATTTTCATTATATTTTTATCGCTTTTCTTGTTGCTTGGAAATTATCAGTTGTAAATAGATTAAAATTCATAAAAAACTTTATTTACTTTATATATTGTAGCAAGAAATCCGATATTTTATATATTTTCTTATTTTATCTTTTCGATGTTATTCTGGTAGAAAATTTTTTGGTTACACAGAGATTGGATAAGAAAAAAGAAAACAAAAAGAATGTAAATTTTCGGAAAAATCGCAAATTCAATGATGAATACTTTTCTACCTTCCTTTTATTTCTATAGCAACCAACTGCCCTTCAGTTTTGCAAGCTTTGAGAAATACGTGCACAAGTGCTACCAAACTTTGCATCAGCTTTTTTGTATTTGCTCTTCAAAAGTGCGTGTTAGTTATTTTTCTTTATTTTTTTTTTCAAAGTATTCGATTATTTGAAGGTACAGATTTTTTTGTGGTAACTACTTCAATTTTTACAACCCATCAAATTTCGAAATCTCGTAAAATTTAGCTTTGCTTGATTATTTTTATTTTATAAAAACAACAAAATACATAGATGAAAAAATATTGAAATTTTTCATATATTTTGATAAAAAAAAATAATTTTTAAAATAAACAAAAAAAAAATAGTTAAAACTAAATATGAACCTCCTCAATATACAATAATCAAGATAACAGCTTTCTATCGAACTCCATTCCACATATCCTACAAGCGGGCAGTTTATACAGATCCGTGTGATGTTCAAACGCTTCTATTATTTCAAAGTACATTCGATTTAGTCGACACAGTAAATTACAAGCCTCTGATCCAAACTACGTACATGAAACTGCCTGGTCTAGTGTATACGATAGGGTTAATAACATTTATGGATCAAAAAAAGAGAGGAAAATCTAATATTTATGAATTATTCAATGACCAAAGGTTATCCTTCAAAATGCATAACAAATTTATCGATAAAAAAGTAAAAAAAAAAAGTAAAAAAAAAATAAAAAAGTTGCTAGTAAAAAGAAAACCAGGGATGGAAATGGGTTGTTGAATAATAGAGGAACGGGTATTGGACGAATATTAGAGGCGACGACGAGTCAGGGTAAAACACAGGAGGAGGTGGAAGGGGGGTTGCAAACGTTTGCTTATATACATGTACACGTCGCCAGGCAGGCAGGCAAGCAAGCACAAGCCATAGCTAGCGTAATACGCCTATCCCTGATTAGAGAGTGCTTGATTTAGGGCGGTTAGTTGGGAGAGCGTGCAACTCTACTCTACCTCGCACATACATGTATACGTATACACACATACACACAAGCGCTCGATATTCCGGCGGATTGGAGCGAACGAAACACGAGGATCAATTTTGACGGCAATTAGCGCAGCCGCGCGACAAAATTCATACACACATATACAGCTGAGAAACTCTCCATGGAATTACGATGGAGCTGTGTATAGGTATATTATACATATATATTGCGGGTAAAAAATACAAATATACCGCACCTCGTAATGAGGCAGAGTCTAGTTTTTTTTTAAAATTACGAGTATTGAGAGTCGCTAGACGAGTCGGTAAAATTTTAAATGAAGAAGTAGATCTGTAGTGGTAAGGAGTGATAACTGTGATTATGAGTCATTATACCGGCTATAGTACTGCAAGTCCATGTCGCCAATCAATTATCGCACGCATAAATCCGATTTTGAATAATCTAGAGTCCTGTAGAGCTTAAAGCGCGCACGAGGCTTTAAAGATTTTTGACAATACCTTAAATTTTATTTTTGTAATATTTAATAAAATATTTTTAAAATGATTTAAAACTAGAATTTGAAGAAAAAAAAATGTTTTTATTTCTAAAATAGTATGAAAAGTCAGAAACACGAAAAAAAAAGAAGTCAAGTGTTAAAGATATTCCAAGCAGGTTTTTTTTATCCGCCAACTTTACTTTTAAATCTTGACTTTCAGTAAGCCTGTGCCTCCTGCATGTATAGTATGGGAGTTCACGCAAAGATAACGTAGAGAAAACTAAGGCGCAAAGTCTCCGAGAAGTACCGGGGCTTGGACCGTATCTACAAATCTCGAGTATCTAAATCGATTTTTCTTAGAACTCAAACTACGACAAATCACTCCTTTCGATTACCCTACTCTTCAACAAAATTCATATAAATTTCAATATCAGTACTAGAATATGACGTGAATGATATAGACTCAAAAAAATTACCTCATCAATATTTTATGATTGTTCAAAATTTAAATTGTAAATTCTAAAATAAAATCATGATAAAATTATACTGAGAAATTTACGTGGCTTGAGAAAAAAAGAAGTAAACATATTCAATTTTTGTAATGCACGTGTTGCAATCACCATATAATGAGGACGAATGCAACTACTATGCTAAAGTCGGGAAAATATTTTTAATTAATGATGAAATACAGCACATATGTAATTACCAGTCTCTGGATTTTTTTTTTTCATACTCCTAGAAAAAATTCGGAGGTTCGTGTGCGTAGAAAAAGAATTGAGCAAGAGAAAGTTTATACAGGAGAAAAATGAGGCGACAAAAATAAAAAAAATAAAAAAAATTAAAACCAGTCTCTCGACATGAAAAACAATGGGGCTACATTTTTGCATGATTATTTTATGACGAGATTAATTATAGTAAATACAGAGATACATTTTATGACGAATTTCAATTTGAAATATGTGTATCAGTGTATATGATTTGTAGTAATTAAATGTGATTGAACTTTATTAAATTTTGTTTCAATCAATTCTTTCCAATAACAAGCATTTTTCATTTTCTTTTTGTTCGACTGATTGGCATTAAGTTTAATGAAAATTACCTACTCGACGTTGATATTTAATTAAATTATTTTTGTTTCATAACAAAGTTAAAACTTTTCAGGTATTGATAAATTTAAAAATTTTAAATTTTGCAGTAATTTTTTTAAGGAAATTTAGATTATAAGCTTTTAATTAAAAATCTAATAATTATAAATTTATTCAATTAAATTAAAATTATATACTATTTACAATTTTAATATAATTTATATTTTGGTTCTAGAATAATTAATTTTTATTTTTGTTACAGGTTGGATGATAAAAAATTCGAGCTCATCAATGTAAGTACAAAATATTAAAATAACTTACCATCAATAATTTCATTAAATCTAAAAACACACTAAAACAAACATTGTATATAAATCAATATATTAAATACCACATTTCAAAAAGTTATACCAAAATATATAACCCGATATTTTATTTTGAAATTCTATTGAATCCCAGGGTAACTATTAACGATACGTGCAGTTCAAGTTTAGTATAGGAAAGATAACGATTGCTCAGCATTTATAGCAAAAGCGAGTGAGCGAGAGAGAGAGAAAGAGCGAGAAAGAGTGAGTGAGTTTATTGGCAATGCAACAGAGAGAAACTGCTATTGATAATGCTACTCTACCGCCAGATGTATAGGTAAAAGAGAGTTTGAAAAGCCTTGAATCATCTCTTTATTGACTGTTCCTCGTTTCCCTTTGATGAGGTAATTGCGATTCTCCTCCTCTTCTTTACTTTAATGCATCAGTTATAAAACTCGCTTAATTCCTATACAAATCGAGTATGGAAATTCATAAATCAGAGAAAATGTTTGGCTTCACACAATTTACAACAATTTTGTCATGTTAATAAATATTTCAAGCTACATATAAATAACTTTTGTTCGATCTACAGAATATCGTATTCTAAAAGCTTCAAACTAAACTAGCCACTGAACTAACATACATGTTAACCTATATCGACAAGTGCAGCATATTAAATTCCCTTCCTCTCGAACTAGTTTAATTGTAGCTTCAAAGCCTCGAGATTTTCTTTAAACCTCAAGACCTCCTCCACCTTTCCCTTCACACATACATTATACTCTGTAGGTAAAGCTATTTTTGGAGCAACCAAGCTGGAAAATTGAGAAACTCATTTTCTCTTTTTAATAACATGGAAATTGCATTAGTATTTTTTTCTTCTTTATTTACTTATAAAAAAAAGTGAGATAAAAATATCGAGTTTATAATGTGCATTTAATAAGATCTTATTTGAAACGAAACTGACAAGTTTAAAATTAATAAATTCAGTACCTGGTTGAGTTTTCACCCAAAATTTAGTAACAAGAAATCCTTTATCTCACGCTAACCCTGACAATAATTGTAAAACTCATCAGAGCGTCATAGTTAACGACGAAAATTTTCCAAGCCGAAAAGTTTAGAGGAGAAAGGAGGAGGTCGTCGGAAGATTAGCAGCAAAGGGGATGCAACTGGAAATTTGTCAGGAGCATCCCCCCTCCTCCTCCTCAGTGTGGCAAGGGACCCTGGATCCATTTTCCGCGGCATACGCGCGTCTAGGTATATATAGCAAGCACCCCTCCCATCTCCGGGGTGCCTTATTAGTGAATTATCAACGCCAGAAATTCCTCAGGGAGCTTTCTAATGAGATTCTCCTATCTCTCTATCTCTCTCTCTCTCTCTTTCTACCTCATCTTATTTTCCTCCCTACTGCTGCATCTCTTCTCTCTATGAGCTTGCCTCTGCTTTTCTGTGTGTGACCTCTCTCATGCACGGGCTGAATTTCCTTTATCTTTTTTGCCTTTGACACTAATTTCTTAGAAATGAGCTGCTCTTTTAAAACTCGTTCCCCAAGAATTTGCCAATTTCATTTTGCTTGGTTAAATTTTCATTCATTAAGTTTATATATTCAAAATATGCTTTGATCTAAATTTGAAATATTCTATTGATTACATCGAAACTTTGATCAATATTACTTGTTAACTTACGTATTTAATTTATATACTTTTATTAAATTGTATCAATAAAAATTAAGCATTTATAAATAGTTCCTCTAATGTTTGTTTGATAATTGAATTAAAAGCTATTCATTCAAAGATTATATATGTATTAATTGAGGAAGCAGCTGTTTGAAATTTGATTCGTAAGTAATTTAATTTTCATGAAGTATCTATTTACTGCATACTATATACCCTGCTGTATATTTCGAAAATCTTGAAACTCGGCATTATTGATTGACTAAAATTAATGCTTTGATACATAGGTATACAACAGAATATTTGAAATTCAATTATATCAAATAATTTTAAAAATATTATTTTCAAATCAATTACATTTATATTTTTAAATAATTGATAATTTACTGTTTGATAATAAATAAACAAATTTTACTTTGATCGAGTAATTTAGTGAACTATTCTGCGCAGCTATTCAATTAAATGCACTGTAATGGTGGCAAAATACAAGAGGGTATAGGATGTGTTGGAAAACGTTTGACTGATTAAAACAAATAGACAAATGGTGATACATAGTAACATGTAGCTATATATATATATATCGACATTCGCTAATGCACAAACTTTGAAAAGCTGTACTTCATAAAGCTTAGCGCGAGATAATTGCTATAATACATCTATCTACCATATAAAACACTTGGTATTGATGTGTTGTCTATATAGAGTAATATATACCTACTATTACTCTCTTTCTGTTTACTAGTAATGTATCTCTGCGTACTGAATTACGGTATTTGTCAATATCCCTTGATTGCAGTAAACACTGCCGTATATAACAAATTTACTCTTGGTAAACGTAAACTGATATTATATCTGTGTGTATGTATATATGTATGTGCGTTATCGATTTGATTCTTTTATTATCTCGATAATGATGATATTTTTTCATCCAATTATATGATAAATCATATTTCTATAATAAGATTTTTGTATCAAAATACAAAAGTGTATATGTTATGTATCAATGATACTTTATAAAATGTATGGTATATCATAGATAAATGATAAATCCGCAATGTTAGACAAATGCATTCACATCCAAACAACGTAAAAAAAAAGCATAAAAAAAAGATTTACCTCTGCTCGCAATCTTCTTTCTCTCTTGTTGTACAGTTCTCGACTTGTGTCGTTTGTTTTTTGGTGTGTCTCTCGCACTTATGCTGGTCGTTTTCTCGCTTTTCCATCGACCTTATAGCTCAATGGTTTGCAAAAGATTCTTCTTCTTTTTTTATTTTTTCGATACATTTCCATTGTTCCGATAGATCACGTATTTTCTCTTTCACTCTTCTTTTTTTTTCGACTTATACCAATTCCTTTACTTTTTTTTTTTTTTTTTAAAGCACTTAAAATGTCTATTGAAGAAAAGCTTAATAGCATTACAGAAACAAAGGTAAAAGAGCTTTTATTTTTTCTCCATCTTCTTCTTCACAATGTGATTGTAAAAGGGGGGGGGGGGGTAAAGTGTAATCCTCCTTACTTTCCTTTCTTTCTTTCTTTCTTTATTTCTCAAGAATTTAACAAAGTTCTTAAGCCTGTCACTAGGACAGAAAGTAACTTTTCAAATTCTTTCACCCATTTTATAGAAAAAAAAAAAATAAAAAAAAAGAATTGAAGTTATTGTCTATGTATACATATATACATAATAAGATAAAAATCTAATTAAGCGCATTCTGAACATAACTCCATTAAAAGAAGTTCTTCTTCTTGCGTAGCACATTACTTTCGCGATTAGGCAGTAGCAGAAGCAGAAGCAGAAGCAGGCAAGAGATATCTTTTAGAGTTGGCTTGAGACTAAGATAAAAGCATCCGGAAAGTTTACACCCGCAGGCTGGCTGGCTGGCGAACGTCTTCCATTCGAAAATAAAAAAAGTAAATTTCCTCGGTTTTTCTCTTCCATCACCGGGGCATCCTTCACTCTCTTTCTCTCTTCTCTCCTCACCCTCTAACATCTCTTATACCCTTTAGTAGCAGTATAGCGCTTGCGAAACAATGCACGTCTGCAGAGGCGTGCGCGCCCGTTTATCGGCTACCCAGCTACTACTAGTAGTAGTAGTAGTACCATACCCCTGCTATCTACGGGCCAAGAATAAGTTTCCCGGTGATGGACGTGCGCTTATCTTGCTTGTTTCTCTCTCTAGAGAGAGGGGGAGGGGGAAGTAGAGAGAGGGTCGTCTGCCCGAGACACAAGCTCACTCTTCTCTCCTTCTACCCTCACAGAGCCACACGACTGTCCTGGTTTCACCGATATGTATACCCAAGCAAGAGCAGCGTATACATGTATATAGGTACACAGCGACAAGCTCGAGACTCGCTAGCTATATAGCAAGTATACACGTCGTTGTATTTGTCGTGCAACGTTTGGCAAGCTATATACGTATACCTGCGCTTCTCTCTAACTCTACGCGTATAGTTCTATGTTGTTTCCCTACTGCTGCACTATATACTATACTATTCTGTACATCAATTATGTGTGTGCAGTCGCTTGTCTTACTCCTAAGTTACTTGTATAGATATAATAGTATAGCTATGTATTGCTGCTAGCTGTCGTTCGTACATCGAAATCTGTTAAGCATATTATATTGATGAGACTAGAGTATTGTCATGGTATAGTATACCTATATGCTGTAACTGTTCAAACATGCAATATCTGTGACATACGTACGTTCGTTTTCAGCTTGTGTTCACTCATTCTCGTGATAAGGATATTATATTATATTGTTTTTAAAAGTAAAGACGTGTACAAGATAAAATTGAATAGAAAATAATAAAGCTTTTAATTATCTGGAGTGTATTATAATTTTTAAATAAAAGTGAATTATCATATTTAATAGGTAGAGCTTTTTTCTTCTTTATAGTCTGTAAATAATTAGGTGCACCCACAACAACAAGAGATGTATATACATACACAACAACAATATACTCAATTCTTCGTTAAGGTCAATGCCTGCTAATGGCAGTGCAATTAAGCTCTTCTCTCTCTCTCTTTCTCTCTCTCCCTCATCTCATCACTGACAAGGTACTTGTATCAAAATCATAGGGCTATTATTTCTCGTAAATTACCAACTCTCCACTTATATATATACCTATATATACCTATATACATCTAGCTCTGAGTATCATTTAACAACTTGCGCACTTCAAAAGCACACAAGTCTAAGCTCAAAAGTAGGTGGTAGTAACTAAAACCTCAAGAGAGAAATTGAATGGAAAGAAGAATTTAACGAAACTCAACCTTACTCTCCCTCTCATCATATATAGCTATGATCTTCATAAAGCTGTGGTTTTAAGCTTCAATAGAGAGAACAGGTAGATATCAGGAAAAGGGAGGGGATTTGATCAGCCTTTAATTTTCAAACTATTAGAGGAAGCACTTGGCTGCGCGTACTACTACTACTACTACTTCGAGAGAAGTTGCTGGTGGTACTAGTAGTAGTAGTAGAGCCATGAATAAAAGGCTAGTTATCGAGATCGTAAATCCAACGCGAATAACAGTTCGTAGGCGAGAAGAGGCAGAAGGAGGCTCATTTCGTTTAGGCGCTAGATGTTGGTACGTAGGTTATATAGCTATACATATAATACTAGCCCTTCCCCCCCCCCCCCCCCCCCCTTCTCCTTTGCACGCTTGATTTATTTGAAAACTTCGCCTTCGCCTCTCTTTCATATACCTTTACTTTCACCTTCCTTACACTCTTCTTTTCTCCAGCCTCTTATCCTCTTTCAACCGCTCAATTTATCATTTTTTTTCTTCATTCTCTCTATCTTTCTCTCTTTCTTACTCTGTGGCCTCCTTACCGACCTTGGTTTATTTTTTCATACTTGCGGCTTTTTTACGCCCTGCTTCTTACTTTTTTTCTTCTTTTTTTTTTTTATCATCACCTTAATTTATTTGATATTCTCCCTTCCATTCATCCATCTTATTTTCAAAGCTTAATAACCCTTATTTTCGTAAATTATTTTGAAACTGTGCTCTGTATATGAAAGAATTAATACAATAATTACAAAAATAAAAAAAGATGAAAAGAATCGATTTAAATATAAAAATGTTTCCAAGAATTCAATACATTTCCAGAAAATAACCGCAGGTGTTACTTTACGTGTATATTACGTAAATAGTGTAAGGCGAACTTGCAAGCTCGACTTTTTTTATTTCCCTTCCTATATACCTTCATGCCACGTAGCTTTTTCCTTTTCTCGTAATTTCATTTGGATTACGCAATTTTTTTCCTCTGTTTCTTTTTCTTCTAAACCTAACTTCGTTTACGACTGTGCGTACCTATGCATATTTGCTCCGCCGTGTTAGGAATATATCGTTAAATTTATGACTCTTTTTTTTCTCTTTCTCTAAAAGCCGTTTCTACTTTTTTTCCTCGCTTACTTTCTTTAACACACATTTGCTTTTATTTTCCCGTTTGAAGTAATACCTTTTTTCTTTTATTTTCATCCTTTTAATTCTCTTAACTTCTCACCAAACAATTTACGACGCGATAAATATGCAGACAATTTTTTGCACACACGTATACAAAGAATGTATATAAATAATCAAATGAAATTCAAATGACAATAATAGGCTTAATTTCAAAGTTTTTACAGTTGCAACTACCGTCCAACAGATAATTTCTCTCATATTACCCCCTTTCTTTTTTTTTGTCCAGAGGACGAAACGCGGAAAAGTAGGAAAATTAAAGAGATCTCCATTTCTCATTATTTTTCAATTTCCCGCTCTACTCGTTTTCCACTCGCTGTTCTTCTTCTCTTTCCCCTGTTATTTTTCGTCCACTCTATCGTTTTCTCTCATTCTGTATCTCTCTTTCTCTCTTTCCCTCGAACCCAACCAATCGAGCCAACCATCCGATTTATACCAGAGCAAGCTCGCGCGCGTGGTATAGCGGAAATCGTGCGTAACGACACGTAAAATATCCCGCTAAACATTGACCTCTTCACCAATATACTTTAGCAATTTCTCCATTTTGCTCTTTCAATATAATTTGCGTGTACATGTGAGTGTGTACATAGTAAATATATTTTCATAAATATTTAACAATGATGCTTTGTACGTTCCTCTTCTCCCAGACCCCTCTTTTCGATTCATTGTATACCGTTTAATTTAATTGCACGCCTGCGTAGAGTTATTTTTTTGTAGATATGCGTGAGTTTTATTATATGCGATATATCGATCGATAAGCAATTAGAAATTTTTAACCGCTGGATATTTATCAAGTTTTTTTGAATGTCATGTTGATTTTGTTGTCGATGAGTTAATTGGTTTGCTGTATATACCTATACTATTTTATATTTGCCATTCGTACATATATACATTCAATTCATTGATATTTTAAAAGGTTCTCTATTTATAAAGTACATCTCGAGGATTCATTAGTTTTCAAACGCTGAATAAAAAAAAAATATATGTCCAATTATTTTTAGATTAAATTTGGTCACGAAGCAATGACATACATTTTTTTTAAACTAATATTTATTTTTGTTTTTTTGTTCCAGAATACCATTTTGCCGGAAGCTGTTCATTTTTGGGAAAGAGCACTGATGGTACGCGAAACAAAAGGAACCATAAGACTTAATCGGTATGTACTTTTTTTTGTTTATCTTACAAAAATTAATAATTCCAAACCATTTTATTATATTCTCTCTTCAAAAAATCCATCAAAAATAAATTTCCCATTAAAACATTTCATTTACTCTATATTTTAATGTATCAAGAAGTCAATTCATAGTATATCAATCTTGAATACAAAGCGTACATACTAAAATTTAAGACTTTTTTCTCCCAAGATAGATCGAAGAACACAATATATACAAGTGTTACCTTCTGTACAGTTGTTCCGCGAGATCGTTCAGGTCACAAGCAGCAGTAGCAGTAGCAGAAGCAGCAGTGAAAACGCTCAATTCCACTGAGAGACGTGAACAGAGAGCTGAATTCCCAAGTCCTTTCCGTCACTCGTCGGAGCTTAAATCTCCCTGCCTTCCACATTTCACTCCCTCCCATCCCTCCCTCCCTCCTCCTCCTCCTCCTCGTGAGCACGACTTCAATTTAGTTTCGCAGTAAGAGAGCGATTTAAGTCTTTCAATGCGTACCCTACAGTCCGTGACGACATACACACATATAACAATTCCTTACTCTACTATCACCACCACTACTGCTACCACCAACCATCTAGCCTATTCTCTGTAATATATTTGACATTACCAAAACTAATCTCGCGCGGTGTACAAAGTGTACAAGAGATAATCAAGAACGTCTCCGAATTGATTATATCCTTTCACATAAATATACCATACACATACCTACTACAGGAAGCCAAGGAAATGAACAGGGAAACGAAGCGACATAGGTTTCTACCATATAGTATACATATAAAGCAGAGAAAGAGAAAAGCGGGTTATAGAAACGTAGCCAGGAAAAGCTGGCTGTTGAGAGTGTACGCGAGTGAGCGTAGCAAGCGCAGCTATATATCCCGAATAAACATAATCCCTTAGCGAGTCCTCTTCCGCGACGAAGCGCAGCAGCAGCAGGAGGTATAGTCACATGTACACATTGCCTTACTCTCCCCTCTCTCTCTCTCCCCCTTACAGCCTCTCTCTCTCGCTGCATCCCAGAGAGAGAGCGCCTTAATTTGTATGCATGCACGTCTGGGCATCCCCCTCGGGCGGGGCGCATAAATCTTCGGCAGCGTCGTTTGCGGTAATGAGGTCTCGCTTGCTTGATGGTTTGCCTATGGGCTTGAGAGAGAGAGAGAGAGAGAGAGAGAGAGAGAGAGAGAGAGAGAGAGAGAGAGCGACCAACGACGAACGCTAGCGGCGGTAGGCAGCAGCAAATTCAGTAGAATCAGTCGCGCTGTAGTCAGACTGGTGATGGTAGCTGTGGATGGAAACCACTGCCTGCGTTCGCGAAGCCACGAGAATCATCGGCTTTCTAGCTATGTGGTACTAGTGGTGGTAGTGGTGGTGGTGGTAGTGGTCGTGTGCTCACTGGTGCATCAGATGAGGTAGCTGCTGCTGCTGCTGGAGGCTAGGGACTGTAGATTTGCGGCTATACCCCCTTTCCAATCCCTCTCTCTCCCTCTCTTCTTCCATACCTCGCTATTCTTGTTGTTACTGTATTTTAAACGTAAAAATAATGGACGGCACAACTGCTCTGACGCAAGCTTGCAAGCTTGTTTCGTTGTGTTTATCAATTGTTACGGTTCTTTGCTCTCTTACTCTCTCTCTCTCTCTCTCTCTCTCTCTCTCTCTCTCTCTCTCTCTTGCAATATTTATATAGCAACATATATACTTTGGCTTTAATTTTCAAATGCTTGTTTTGTTTGTACTGGCAGTTACGTTACGTTACGTACGAAAATGAAGGTAGAGGATGAAAAGAGAGCATGTTGATTTTAGTCACTTCTTTCCTAACTTCTTGTTTATAATAGTAATAACGGAGTGAGTGAGTGAGTTTTGTTTCTGTATAAACTTTTTATTATTTCTACAGCTTTATCTGTGGCTAAAGTTGAAAGTTTCGATAGAAACAATGGAGAACAATATTTTTTCTTTACTTTTTATCGAGTTTTACTATAAAGTTGTTTAATTTATACTTTTAAAAGTATTTAGTTAATTATATTGTTTTTTTTTTTAATCGATTAATATTATATTATGTTTTTTTTTGTTACAAATAATAATTAAAGTGAATTTTTTAAAAATAGGGGTTGAGGAGATCTCGGTTTATTTTTTTTAAAAAATGTACAATTTATTCATATACGACATGTCGGAGATTTATATGAGGCTTGATATCCTTTTAAGATAAATACCGTATATGCAATTCCACGCTTGAATTCACGAAGTACTACTCTAGTATAACAAAAATATTCCCTCATTCTCTATACATTTTTTCTTTTCTTTATCATCGCCGTCATCTTTCTCTCTCACGAGTGAAAGAAAGAGAGACATATTTCACTAAAAGAAATGTATTATTTCAAGAGGAACTTCAACCACTCATTCTCTACTAACCCCCCCACAACTTGCTGATGTTTTAACGTATATTTTTTTTTGTTTCCATAATTCTTTAGCCAAAAGTACATGCCAGTCGTTCCAGCATGTCATGCAATAAAATCCAGAGAGAGAGAGAGAAAAAACAGAAAGAGCACGCAAGGCAAGTTGCTTGGAGAATCTAGTCCTCCCTCCTCCATATATATCTCATATAATCAAACGTGGATTCGCAGAAAACCCTATTCCTACAAAGTCACGAACAACCTCGTCTCTAACTCTCTCTCTCTCTCTCTCTCACGTCGTCTCATAGTTCTATGGATAAATTTCGCGTGATACAACATAACATACACTGCTTTTTGTATAGAGAGAGGGAGGGAGGGAGAGCTTTTCGAGAGTTGGCAGTACACGACTATTCGTTGCTCATTCGCGCGAGTTCTTTGCTTGGTCGAGCAAGAAGTCTGGTCATTTCAGCGTCATAAAGAGCATAAACATACACATATCCGTTGGTGTATATAGAAGACCTTTTTTCTCTCTTTCTCTCTCTATTGCATTCCAGCTGCATTGCAAGCATAAATATCATAGCTGCCCGGCTAAGCTTTCTCTAAATGTTTTTACCCATCCCTTATGCTTTTGTTTCGATCTTTTTGTTCACCAAGCTTTTTCTTTTCTCTTTCTCAAAAAGGAATGCAAATAGCTCTTTTATTTTTTATAATGCATATATTTTATAAGTTTTAAAATGATTTATTACCAGGATTACTTTATTATCCACAGCATCATTATCATCATCATTCGACAATATCCATCTAACCAATAAAAATAATAAATATCCTACAAAGTCGTTCGTTATTCGGAACATAAAATTTCAAATTCTAAATATCGATCTCTACCAACATAGACAACGTTACATCACAAAGCGCGTAAAAAAAGAAACGTGCACGCACACTAGATATATATATATATATATATATATATATATATGTTTCTGTTATTTTTATTTTTTCTTTATTCAAATTTCAAGAGTAATCAAACACGTCCGAACGCGATATAGGTGTGTAGAAGCGCGCATCCATTGACGTAACGTAACTGACAGAGATGGAATATCTGGTTAGAGTAGGAGATGGAGGAGTGAGAGCAAGCAGTCCAACACACACACACACACACACACGCAGAGAGTAGTGTGGCAGAATTGATATGTGCGGAGTAGTAGCACAGACATAGAGCTTGCAAGCTCGAGGCTCCGAGGTCTGAAGCGCGTAACTGAAATTAATGCGCGTCGAGCCGCGGGGGCTGGGCAAACAGCCTCTCTCTCTCACTCTCTCTTGCATACCATACCTACGCAACGTAGTATATGCTGCTGCAGCATGCATACTACATAGTACATAGTAGTAGTAGTAGCAACTAGAGCTCGACGTGTGGCCGAAGCCAACTCTCTCTCTCCGGCTGTTTGTTTTTGCCGCTGAACGAGCCCACATATATATTTGCCCTTTTCCCTCCTCTACCCCCCTCTCTTTGCCATCACAGACTACGTCTCGACCTACACTACTACGAGCTTCTCTCTCTCTGTGCAGTCCGCTGAATTTCCAGGGAAATTACGAGAACACGTTGCTTTTTGTGCTTCTCTCTATATCTCTCTCTTGCTATTCGTCTTTGACAGTACGAGACGATTATTTGCCAAGTAAATTCCGCATATTTTACGGCTGACTTGTGCTCTTCTTACTCTCGCTCTGAGTCTCTCGGGCTCTCTCAAGTGCAATTGCTTTATTGAGTGTACAGGAATGTATTATGTACTATGATATACCTATATACTTGTATAGTCGTCTTCGAAGCTTTCCTACTCTCCTTCTCTTGTTTCTTCTGTATATTCTAGCTGCAATTACATTAATTTTTTATTGCTCTGTCTTCAAAGGGAATATAATATATATATATATGAGCTTTGTTGGGTGTTGAGGTATTTGTAAAATTTTATATTTTCTCAGGTTCAATGAAATGTAGAGAATAAATATTAGATGATTGTCGGTGATAAAAAGTATTTTTATGGTAATAAAAAGTTGAAATAAGCTTAATTTTAATTAAGAGGGAGTGAAGAAAGCTTTATTTTTAAAATTAGATAGGAAAGATATGATTCCTTATTAATATCATAGTCAGGAATAAAGTTTATTAATTATTACGTTAAAAATAGTAAGGCTACATATATTTAATAATGAAAAGTAGCAGGAAAAGTTTGGTTTTAATAGAAAGAGAGTAAAATTAATTTCATGAATGGCCTTTCCTGTTTTTCTCATTTTCATTAAAGATTGGTTTTTCGCGAAATTCCAATCGGCTATTGGCTTTAAGCAATTTACCAAGTTTATCACTCTTCTCTCCCTACTTTCTCTCTCTCTCTCTCTCTCTTTCTTCTACTTTGAACTTTTTCATCAAAACTTTTTTCCGCTCTTTGATTCTCGTGGTCTTCAGTAAAAACCCAAGCACTTCTTTTTCCAGGTAAGGACTTTCACTCCTTTATTTCTTTCCTCGTATTTTTTCTTTCTTAGCTTTTCTTTTTCTTTATCAAGCCGCATTTGTTTCTGTATATCCAACTTTTCTTTTTTTTTTCTTTAAGAAAATCACTTTAATGGTATTTATCTGGTTTTAACTTGTGAAAAAAAAACTAAATATAGTTATTTATAAAATTTAAATTTCCAAGTATACTTTGGTAATAAAAAATATAAATATTGGGTAAATCGATAAATTGAATTTTGTCGTATAAGAAAAAACTAAAAAAAAAAATTTTCCTCTACAGATACTGATGCAGGGAGTAACTAATATGCGTTTTGTAAAATCCATTATTCATTAAATCTAATATGCTACTTTGTGATTTCCTTCGCGTCTTCAAAATTCTGTCTTCAAAATTTTATCGATATTTACTTGAACCAGCTTTTTCGTCAGAATAAAAAAAACCAACCAAAACAAAAACGCCTCGAGGTAGCTTGCTCATTTTACGTCATATACTTGCAGCTCTACCAACACAACAGTCTCTTAGTCAACTTTTACTAGCTTTTTTTTTTAGACAAAGTTTTATGAAAAAAATAAATAAATAAAATAAAATAGATCTCACGTTGCGAGAGCGTAACATGTTAGAGAACAAAAAAAAAAAAATAAAACAAGTGCTCGAAAAAGGAGTTGAGTGGAACGGGAAGGGGTCGGGTGCAGGATAAGGAAGTAAAGAAGAAATAGGGAAGTTCCGAAGTGCTTGAAAAATACTCTATTTCCACGGACAGCAAGCTTACGTATATTTTTTTTCCTTTTTTTATTTATTTGTCAGCCCCGGTATTTAAGGAGTAGTCCGTGGCTCTGATATTTTTCTTTTCCGTTTTATTTCAGACTTCTTTTACCTACTCCTGTCTATGCGTTTTAGCAGGGTCTCGCTTTTCGAACGACTCAATTTTTCACTCTCGAGGCCAGATTGAAGGAAAAATTTTCTGATAAACACAACGAGCTTTTACTCTCTCTTACTTTCTTTCTCTTTCTCTTGGGTTGCATTTGTAAAGAGTTGGTTATGGTATAAACTTCTTCAAGTTGTTGAAAACTCAAATTTCGAAAGGAAAACTCATTCGAAGTAAATTCAATGTGTACAACTACTCCTACAAGTTTTTTAAATTACCTTTCCATCTAGGTCAATGGTATTTCGTCAAAAGAGGTACAAATTTTTCAAATTAAAAACGATAAAGTAAGAGAATTGTGTGTGTGTGCAACATTTTTTTCTGTAAATATAGAATCAAGAAACGATCAAAAGTTGTCAAGCTTTATTTTTCAAAATTAACAGCAAGGTAAAATTTATTAAAAAGTAAAAGAAAAATTTAGCTTGGATCAAATTGAGAACTATAAAATGCACACCCCGCAGATTTAACTTTTTTCTTTTTGGTGTTGCAACTTAAGAATCCTGCCTCTTTTCATTTATCGTCCCTTCGCGAGTCAGGCAATAATAGAAATACGGCCAAACTCAAGCGATACATTATCCGAATGTATTGGTAGCTTGAAAAAAGAAGAAAAGAAGAAAAGGAAAAGAGAAAGAGAAAAAAAAGTCGTCACTGTGACATGCTAAACGGCTAATTTTATCGGAAGAGTTGAAAGTACTCGATCGAAGTAGTAGAGGGAAGGGAAGGCAGTGGAGAGGAGTGATAGAAGCATTGGAGATCCGAGCGGCGTAAAAGCTCTCCCATGACCTAGGAGCCGTGGCAAGCTTTCAGCGTGCCAGCTCCCATTTCCAGAGAAGGATCGGACGATGTTGAGGAGGAGGAGTAAAGAGAGTACGAGAGAAGACAGGCAGCTTGAAAACAAGGACGCTTGCTTACCTCTGAAACATCAGCCTCTCTATTTCTCTCTCTCTCTCTCTCCCGGTATTGATCTTCTATACCAAGGCTAGGCTTTGCTGTTCGTCACACAGAGTACGCCGTACTTACCGACACCTACTTTCCACAAGACACTCGGCTCGGGGAGAGATGACATTACACTCCTCTTCTCATAGTCTCATGTAGCCCATACTATCAGGAATGGGAAGGGAAACCAAAGTACCAAAGGGCTTGCTCGATTTTCTACAAGACGTATGTGTATACGTGTATGTACCTTATCGTGTAGCTTTAAAATAACAAAAGAATCTCAATTACTTTTTTCTTTTTTTTCTGGAGGGACACGTGACTTTGAGATATGTCTTACAGGAGATGCTGGAAGATTTGTTGTTTGGATGAATGTCGATATTAGATATCCATTCCCGCGGCTGGTCCTCGAGATATTCCATGTTTACATCGTCTACAAATTTCAATCTAATGATTTATGAATTTATGAAAAAGGATATTATCGATTTTTTTTGGTAAATTTTTAATATTAAAAATATAAATTTATAAATCGGCTTGATTTTATAAAAAAAGAAAGAAAAAAAGTAAAATTTTCATCGTTCAGTATTGATTTGCTGGTAAATGGCTGAGTAAGGTCGATAGATTTTTACAAAGAGAAGAACGTAAAAGCTCGGGGGAAAGGTACGAAAATTTCGATTGTTCATTGAGCTTGCAAAGACAAGTAGAACAGAATGAGAAGTGGAGAAGTGAAGAGGATGTCGCACCTGTGCGGCCGCCACACTTTAGCTGGAGGGCAGGAAGAGAGAAGGAAGAGGAGAGGGGAGTGACAGCCGAAACTGCCAAGGAAAATTGAGGAGTAGAGAGAAGCTTTTGGTAGCAGTGCTGCGTGTGTGTACGTGTGTGTGTGTGTGTGTGTAAAAGAGGTAGTAGTAGCAAGGAAGTGAACGTTCGGTGTAGAGATAGAGATGAAGGGAGGGAGGGGGAGTAGTAGCTGATCCATTATTCAAAAGACGCGCGCAGAGTCGCGCAAGCTCACACTCCCACATACATACATACATACATACATAGACATACCCGCTTATTTATCGAAGAGCGCCGATATCTCTTCTCTCTCCCTTGGTAAAATTTCGAGAGCAGAATCGCGAGAACCAGAGAGATAGGGCGAGTAGAGTATGGTTGGGAAGATATGTATGTATGTAGGTATGTGTGTGTGTGCTAGCTCTGGAATTCCCAAGGGTTCGCGTCACGTCTACATGGACACCACTAACCGGAGTAGAAGTAGGGGGACGTGACACACACACACGCGCGCGCGCCAATGGCTCTGCCCCCAATGATTTTTTCATTTTCGCTCCAGCTCCTCTGAGCCATCGAAACTTCCGAAGCTATCCTTACTCCTTCTGTCTTTTTTTCCTTCTTTCTTTCTTTCTCTCTTTCGAGTTGTAGGATCAAGCTCTGAATTCCACGCTGGTTATTGATGCGATTTGAATTTGTCACAAAGGATATAGAGGAATAGGTGTAGACACTTCTGCTGCTGCAAAACTCATTCGACACTTTCTTCTAGACACCTACACATACATACATACATACATACATACATACATACATCTTTTTGAATTTTCTTTTCTGTCTAAGATATGTGAGACATATTTTATACATCTAACGACGCTTGACTGCGTTTTTCGAGTAAAGTGTGATTTTTATTGAGACTTTGTAATATTTATGTGATTATACTTGTTGAATTTTTTTTTTTTTTTTAATAAAAAAATATCAGATGAATTTATTTGTTCATTTATGCAGATTATGAATATAAATGTAGGACCTTAAAATACATTATACTTTTTTCTTCTAACTGTTGAAAAGTTTTTTTTAAGAGTTTTTCAAGGTATATATATAAAGTTACTTTACGCGTCGCGTATGTTTTATCGGTAAAAGTGAGTGGATATACGTTATAAAATAATAATGGAAACCTTCTGTGAAACACACTATAAATACGTATTTAGAACTTACTTTGTTACAAAATATATATTACAGCACTTTTGTGGAGTACTCAAAAAATTCTTTTTTTTTTTTTTTTATAAAAAGGGTACAATAAAAAATGATTTATTGCTCAATAAAATACTTTTAAAAACATAACAGGGTATAGAAATAAAATATTTTGTCATCAAAATAAAAAAAAAAAGAAAATTAATATTTACACGTGACTATAATCTACTTGACTGCTTGAACTATCAAATGTAAAAGTGGAAAAGGAAGAGTAAAGTCATCGAGTGAAGAATTAGATGGGGGAGAGAGGTCAGGTTGAGGAAGGCAGAGCTTTCTTATTTACCGGTGGCCGCACGTTCTCTTTCTCTCTCTCTCTCTCTTTCTCTTCGTGCTAAGCATCGTAGCCAGCAATAGAGTAGCCATAAAACAGAAGCTCGCGGCCCGTAACCACTTTCCCGCAAAAACAGCCGAGTGCAAGGCTTGCGCGAGAGCTTGCACGAGAGCTTGCACAGTCTCTCTTCTTCTCTCGTAGTATATATACCTACCTACCTTACAAGCAGTGGCTAGCTCACTTTCCTCTTGCGTGTAGGTATACGGGGGAGCACTAATGCCTAGAGACACCATCCCTCTTTGGAATTACGCAGCGTAGTGCAGAGGCGATGCGATGCCCCTAGCGTGAGCGCACCACAACAAATCTTCTCTCGCCTCTCTTCTCTGCTTTCTACTACTCTACCCCAATTCTCTCTCTCTTGCTCTCTCACTCTATATGTATATGTACACTTTCGTGCTACAGAAACGCCTCCCCAGGAAGCTTTACACTGAAGATCCCTTCCGCCAACAGTCTCGGGGATCATTTATCTTTGCCGTTTCTTACTACGTGTACGCCACTCTGACTTTGACGACCAATGAGCCACCTTCTTTCTATATTCCAAACTGCTACTTTTTTTCTATTGCATTTGCCTGTTTCTTTTTATTTTTATTTATTTTTGTATTTATTTTATTTTATTTTTTTCTTTATAATTTTAATCCTTAAATATTACGTTAATTATTGAAACTCCGAATGGCGCTGTCGGCTAAACGGTGGTCTAGTAATCCATACGTCTGTGAGGTTCGATTCCTGGTATCTATCGACTGAGCCATTACAGGAGTGCTTACATGTCAAAATACGCCCGATTAAGTGTCAAAAAGACTTATTAATGCATTCACAAGATTTTTTAAATATCATTTGTTTCAGTTAGCAAAGATCTTAAATTTTATTAAGTTAATTATTCTATAAAAAAATTTTTTTAATATTTATTTTATGAAACAGTCCAGGGTAATTAATCTACTGTATATAAATATAATGGATAACATTTTGCTGCAGTAAATTTTATTTATGGACCGATTAATCAAAGCAGTATGTTACGTTTAAAATATAGATCTTAAAGAAATACACATACTTTTTATGGAAAAGCGTTTATTAAATTTTTCATCGCTGCAGAATAAAAAAAAAATGATAAAGGTATTCGATTCTTGCCGTATTTTATTATAAACGCAGTATATTAAAATTGAAAAGAGCTTCCAATACAAAAAAGAGAAAAAAAGAAGAAATCTCGCGAGAAGTAAAAATCCCAAGGGTTATATCTCAGCATTTCATCTTATTAATCAATGTCGTCGATAAACGTCAAACGTTTCAATCATTCAATCCTTTATTTTTTTTTTTCTCTTTCTTTTTATATATTCTTTATACTCTACTCTCTTCCATTGTGCTTCCGGCCATTCTTCTCTGTCCGCACTATACGTCTTTATCTCTCACCATTAAATGTCGCCACACCTTGGGAATTGCAATCGCATTATTCCTCGACTCGGGCGGTATATACTATACGTATACTCACCCCCAACTTTACCTTACCGCCTTCGATATTGTACATCGTTTGCCTCGAAATCCCTACGGGAGATGCCTTGTCGGTTTGCCGACTGCCGTTTACTTTTCACCATCGATCACACTTTTCGCGATGTAAGCTTAAGTATATATATCTCTCCTCTGTGAATTTGCGACGCGTGAAAACTAGAACGCGTTGGGGCGCGCACCTGTTTTATTCAATTATTAATCAATCGTTTTTCTTTTTTCTTTTATATTCCTGTTTTTATGCTTGTGAAAGAAAAATTGCATTTTTATTATAAATTTGCTCGTATATGTAAAATTATATATTTATTTTATGAAAAATATACTGTTTTTACGTGAAATTTTACTTCATTTAACTTGAAATTATTATTAGTTTTAAAATTTAACGAGCGTACTCAAAATGTACAAATTTTTTGTTTATACAGGGTACACATATTTACCTGGCTGAAAACATGTATTTGAAAAACATTTAATCCGTGCTTTTTATATACGGGTTTATTTTAAAAATTTAAATTTACCGTAGAATTTTTATTTTTTAAACGCTGTCACTGGAAAGCTTGCATATTCTGTTTTTATATTCAATAGGTACTAAATCTAATTTTGAAAAAAAAATTAAAATAAAAATAAAAAAATATCGAGAGCATTGAGCGCCTTTGAATAATTGAAAAATTTCGATGAATATTACAAAAAGCTTAAGAATCAGGTGCTGGGATAAAAGAAAACAAAAAAATAAAAAGCGAGCCAGTGAAAAACGTGAAATAATAATAATAATAATAATAAAAAAAAACGCTCAGTGTGAATGTAAAATATGAAAAAGTCGAGGAAAATAATGAGAATTGAAAGAGACAAAGAGAGAAAGGTTGACATATATACACATACATACACACACACTCATTCGCAAATAAACAAAACCAAGGAAAAAATGTAGGGAAAAAAATGTAGAAAAAAGGGACAAAGATGAGAGAAGAGGAGGAGGAGGAGGTGAATGGGACAGAACAATATGAAAAGAAGAGAAGAGCTATTATGATGATATAAACAGTGCGAAAAAAGCTATACAGTCAGAAGTGAAACCGGAATAAGAGATTAATTTTAAGACTATTTTTTACATTGTTTTATTTTTCAATTGTACTTTTCAAAAATGAAATAAAAATGTTAAATGAAGAATAGAGAATAATATCATTTTGACTTTCGTATTAAAATTTATCTCTGATAAATGATTTTTAGAAACAAATTATTTTTATCATAAATTACATCCACGAATCCAAATTAGAATTCGGTGCATTTGTACAACATAGGCTTTCTCTATCTCTATCTCTGTTATTATCATAATCAAAGCTTAGTAGATATATAAATGCATCTGTTTAATTCAGTCGCCATCCATTAAAAGATTACAAGCACAAACAGCCACGTAAACAGATGCAACATATTACACGTTATTCCTAAGCCATGTATAGGTAGGTGTAGTCATTACATTTTAGGTTTATTCGTGTTTACTTGTTTGTTATAACAATGAGCTCATTAATTATTTATGTGTGTATATACTCACATACAGTAATCAATGAGC
The DNA here is from genome assembly GCA_030522805.1 of Leptomastidea abnormis. NCBI lineage: Eukaryota > Metazoa > Arthropoda > Insecta > Hymenoptera > Encyrtidae > Leptomastidea > Leptomastidea abnormis. The sequence continues at coordinate 34,427 of JAPYZE010000470.1, forward strand.
TTCGTGTATCGAATATCAGGTTACGTATATATATAAACTAACAAAATGTGAGTTTGCTTTGTGGTGTTTTATTAAAAATATCCACAATTATAAGCCATTAATTACGTAATAATAATAATAATAATAATAATAATATAGAGGGTGATTTATTTTTAATATTTTGCAAAAGTCTTCTTCGAAAATGAGTATAAATCTTTCAGGTATTATTTATGTACATTTCAACGTAATTAATACTCGATGTTGTATGTGTATATATTTACTTCATGTAAATATGAACGATAAATCGAAAAATTGTGAAATTTACAAAAGGATATCGAAATTATTCTTTAATGTATATTAAAATTAACAATTGCATAAAGATTTATATCATTTTATTTATAAAAGATATGATTATTGTATGGAATATAAACGTTGACAGTCTAACTTGTACATTATATATAAAATTTGTATGCGTTTACTATGTAAAGCTGAAAAGATCCATTATCCGAATAAAAAAAAAATAGAGAGAGCTGCTTATAATGTTAAAAAATTTTTAGTATAAAATATGAAATGAAAAATGAGTAAAAATAATGATACAAGAAGTAGAAGAAGAAGAAGAAAAAGGTGCACAATAAGATAAAAGATACTCGGTAAGAGGCTGCGCGTCATGGAAAATCTTGTACGCATTCATGATTCAAAATGCTAATGCATATTTATGTGCTGGGGTAGAAAAGTCAAGGAAGATAGAAGAGCATTGGCGAGGGTGAAAAAAGAAAATTTAGTAAAAAAAAAAATAATAATAATAATGCTAAAAAGGTAAGAAAAATGAGAGAAAGAAAGAGTAAGAGTCGCATAAAAAAGGAAAAAAAATTACGGAAGCTGTGAAAGGAACAATACGGAAAATAAGGAAAAGAGAGAGATATAGAAGTGCGAAAGTCAAGTAGAAATGAACGTATATATATAAACAGCAAGAGCAAAAGCGGATAGCAGAAAGAGAAGCCGCGTGTAGTGGTGAAGGTAAAGGGATGATAGAGCAGGGACAACGAGAGAATAAGGGCAGGAAGAAAGGAGGTAAAGTCGAGCGGTTCCCCGCATATCCCATAGCCCTCATTTCTCTAAAAGAGAGGGGAAAGAGAGGAAAAGGAAGAGCGGGCGAGGCCCCTTTGTGGCGCTCGCCTTTTGAATATAAGCGAGCTGTATAACCGGCTGCTCTCTCTCTCTTCTCTCTTCCCACACCTCTTTCTTCTCTTTGCCGCTTCACTCGCGGTTTGTCGCCGTAAAAGTTGGTAACGCGTTCATATATATCTATATACATATCCCATTCGTGAATTTGCTCACGCTTACACTAAAGGTGGAACGGTGGAAGGGTACTCTAAAATCCATTACGAAAACAGCCGGCCAGCAGTAGCTGTACATAGCTGGAGATTCTCTGGGTGAAAGCTCGTTCAAGTCGCAAGCTCCAAACAACGACTACAAGTTATACGTAGATGGCTGGGAGAGAGCGAGCAGATGCTCTTCTCTATCTCTCTCTCTCTCTCTCTCGATTCTCTGGCTATACGATTGATGTTACTCCGTAACTCTGTCACTCCAGACTTGACGACCTCCCCCTTGCTCTTGCTTCTGCCGTTACTCTAACTACCTGCCTTAATTTATCTTGCGAATTGCTTCGCGTCTAATTACAGCTCATCGACTTGTACCTTAGAGATGGATTGGCTTGATCGTTAATCCGACATTGGCTAATGCCTTATATATAAGCATTTGATTGGCATGCTTATTTCATCTTATTTTATTACTTTCAATAGATTATATAATTAATAGGTATTGATTTTTAAATAATCGCAACGATTCTAATCTAGTCCCATAGTCTGATAAATTACAAAAGAAGAAAAGTTTTAGCCAAGATAAAACGTCCGCGTATGAATAACGTAAAATTTCACTTAATTTCACTGAATACACTCGAGATTATAGTAGAAGGGAAAGGTGATATAACGATTATAGTCATGAAGGGCTACTTAATAAAAGGAAGAGCTTGCAAGCTCGTTCGCTCACTCACTCACTTATTCACTCTTTCTCGGTTCTTCCATCCGCTTATGTAACTTCAATTAACCGCTTTGAGAGGAGCAGCAGCAGCAGTTTCAATCTAGAAATTCTCTCTCTCATTTTCTCTCTTATTCAACTGTCCTATTAATCTAGTAATTAAGCCTCATCTCTCTATATAATAATAATCTTATCACACTTTATTTTTCACACTAAAGCTCATATAGCTATGCTATGAAGCTTGCACATATTATGATGGGTGTCTGTACTTCACAACAGCAGCACCATCCATGTTTCTCACAAATATCTCTCTCGATGAGAGTTCATGTTTTTTTTTTTTGTATTCCTCGACCCATAGCTGTCTTACATATATCCTATACCTTATACTCTTCGTCTATACTCTGGCTCCTTACGATCTTGCAAGAACCCGTAATCCCTATTGGATCTCTTCCCAGCCGCCTTCCTCCCCCCAAGAATAAGGGGGAAGGGAAGGATAGCTTGATAAAAGGTAAGCGTATGGTATAGAGTAGCAGCAGCAGTAGTCGTTTCTTTTTCCACCCCGAGCTGAGAATCCGCTAAAATAAGACGTTCCCCCTTGTACCTATCTACTAGCACACACACACACACCCACCCATCCTCGTATTACCGTGTATAAACGAGATATAGGTGAAAGCTTACTGCAACGGATTTTTTTTTTTTTTTAGAGTAGCTTGTAATATAGGGATGGAAGAAAGAGAGAGTCTTGTTTATCCTGGTTAAATCAGTGCAAAGACTCGATTTAAGAATATCTGACATTTTAAGGATTTGCATCATCGGCTCTTTCTCAGATTTTTTTGCAAATATACATCCTGCAATATGATGTCTTGCTTTTCATTTTCCCACGTTGTACGTTTCGGAAATCAAAAAGAAAATATAAGTCTCATTTTTTTAATATAGATACTCTTCTCGTAAGATGCCTTGAACTAAAATTGTATTGACTTTTTTTTAAATTTGTTTATTTTGAGATTCATCACGTAAACACTTGGATATATATGAAAATAAATATTGCCAAGTATAAGCTCTTTTCAGAAAAATCAATTTCCTCTTTTACTATAAGCAGTGGCAGCATCAGCAATCAATATGCATCAGTTGATCATCAATATCAAACTTGATCGATCTTATATATTAAGAAAATTTCTTGAAAGATAAACATATTAAGCAAACACCATTAACTCTTGGGATGTTTGCATTTGACGGTATGATATTTGGGTATTTGAAATAAAAAAAATACACTCTCTGAGTGAGAGAGAGTTGAGATTGAATGCGCATACGATGAGTGAGAGTTATAGAAGGCAGAAGAAGGAGGAGGAGAAGGAATGGGAGTTTCAAAAGACGCTGCTTCATCAATTACGATCAAGTGATCGATGATCAACGCCGCAATCCCAACACAGTGAGTGAGTGAGAGGAATATAGAGAGCTGGAATAAACCAGAGCTAAAATCTTCAAAATATACAGCTCATGCCGCGAGAGAAGAGCTCGCGCATTTATAGATGAAAATTCATCGGGCGTTTATTTTTCACTCACAGAGTCCGCGCACCAGCGAGATGATGACGAGCTTCGCCGTATCTCATTTCTTTCTCTTTCTCCCTCTCTCTTTTTATAAACTCTCTCTCAAACGCGACTATCGGAGAAATAATCGCTTTCAGGCGCCGCTGCACCAGCCATTATAGCCTTCAAGCTGATCGATAAGCTATTACTGATCCCTCATCCACCCTCACTCTCTTTCACTCTCTCTCTTCGTTTCAACTGCTGCAAGTAATATCTTTCCCCCCTCCCCCTTTCATTTCTCTCCTACTCGGCTTTACTCGACTTTACTTTCTATATCCACTTGCTGCTACTCTACTTCATACACACACACCCTCTATACCCGTATATAGATATAAGTACGCACTACCATCGATTTGCATATTTCGAGCCATTGGATTCCAACCTGTCCATCCATGCTTTTTCAAAGAAAGCTCCTATACGTACTCTCGTGTGTTTTTTACGCATTTTTTCTCTACATTTCTATTTTTTTTTTCAAGTCCCTCATTCGCATGCTAAATAAAAATTCAAAAGCTTTACTCTCTTCAGAATATTTTGTTGGTTAATAAAGCGCACGCGAATCTTCAGTACATTTTATTATCCTGAATGCTCTCTTTTTTTTTACAAGAATCATCGAAAAGCCAATGTCGGAAACATTATGACTGAAAATCGACTGGTATTTGTACTTGTATGAAAGAGTTTGGTATGTACCAGTGTACCAGCGTATGTATGTATCGCGGAAATTCAAGCGCGTTAATTTTCAGCTTTCACCCCATTTTTCATTGCTCCTACTACCACCGTGCGCGTATATAGCCACCGCGTGGCGTGCACACAAAATTAGAGAATAAAGCAGCCTTTCCTCCCTTCCTTTCCCCTTCTCTCTTTCTTTCCGAGATATAATAGCATTGTTGTTGAAAAATGACACGCACTGCTGCTCGTTATTGCGATATATATATATTTATCTCATTTTCAACTTTCTGTAACTCTCTTTCTCTTTCTCCTTCGTTTTATTTCTCTCGACGATAAATTTATACTGTTATTACTATATTTTATGAAAAATAAAAAGGGATAAGAAATTTTATGCTTCGTATAGAGTAAAGGTCG
>JAPYZE010000471.1:0-39089 GCA_030522805.1 Leptomastidea abnormis
CTAAATTTTTAGTATTTTAATATATAAATCATTATAAAAATAACTCTAACCATACATGTAATAATCCCAATAAATGAAAATTAAAATTAATGTTTTTTTGTAATTATTAAAAAACTAATCACTTGTGTATAAAATTGTATGCAAAGATTTTTCAGGTAATTCTATATTGATATTACCCACTCGTCCATCTGATATGCTAACATTTTTTTTACGATTATTCCTGTAAAAAAAATAATAAAAGACCTTTAATATTTAAATTTACTTTTACGACTTTTAAATAGAAAAACTTACGTATTATACAAAATAACAATTATTTGATTACTAGGAGCTTTAAAAGCTGTTGTCAAAATTGATTTGTCTGTGTTGGAAACATCAATACGAACAGCATTGCGTGGCACAAATTTACTGAAGTGCGTCATGGCATAATACATAGGTTGTTTGTAAAATACATCTTTTTTATCGTCCACAATAATCAAGGCATCGACGTAATTGTTAACCCAATTTGGACCTCCTGTCATATCCAAAGCCAGATTCCAATCAATCCAACCAACTACCCAGTGGTTCATATTCTGAAGAAACATAATTTTAAAAACAATTATTTATATAATTATTACTATATTGTACAATGGTTACATTACATACTTCAATTAATTTTTTTGCCAGCCTCTCTGCTCGACCCCATGATCCTAAAGCAACTTTTGGATAATCCCAGGGACGGTCACCTAATAAAAATAAAGTTATACATTTGCCACAAATATTCAATAATATAAAGTAATTATAATAGATTTTTAGCTTATTACCAATACTGAATTCAGTTATTAACATGAATTTATCAGGAAGGGCTTCGTGGGTTGCATCAAGTACAGAAGCAGGAATAAATTCATCAGTATACCAATGTACTCCAATACCCTTAACGTACTTCAATGCTTCTGGGTGATTTTTCTTAACATCAAGCATGTACCAAGGTAAAGCAAGTCTTTGATCGTCCAACATTAAGATGTAAGTATTATTACAAGTCGATTTTTGAATTGTGGGTCCCAGATTTTCTATTAACCATTTTGATGCTGTATTCGATGACCAAAACATGCTGTTAATGTGACTGATAGGTACCAATGAAGTAAACGGTTCGTTTCCTGTTGATATAGCCCACATTTCAAATCCCAACTTTTTATATTCCTCCAAAAATTTTGTGATGTAGTTGGCGTAACATTGATAATACTGATCTAATAAATAACCTGTTAAAAATATAATATTTATTATTAATTCAATAAAAATTTTCATTTGCAAGGTTAATAAAAAAAATTTTTAATTACCATATCCATTGTAGCGTTTGTTACTTTTCATCCATGGAGGAGCAGACCAAGAAGCTGCTACAAATCGTAAACCTGGATTAAGTTGCAATGCTTCTTTCATAAGTGGTAATTTATATTCATAGTCTTCAACAGTTAAATTAAAATTTTTTAAATCTGTATCATTTGCTGTGTCAGCGTAAGTATAAGATCGTGTTGAAAAATCAGTTCCTGCAACCGGTACTCGTCCAAAATTATATTTACTTCCATCTGCTCCAAAATAAGATCTAAAATAACGAGTATAAAAATTGTAAATCAATATGATATAAAAAAATAAAACTAAAATGCAAAAAAAAGATTTATAAAATTACCTCATAAAATTATCTTGAGCTCTTTTACTGAGTTTCTTAACGTTAATTCCTGCTGCATCAGTAAAAGCTCCTCCAAAGCCCTCGATAGTCTGATATTGCTTATTAGGATTAATTTTGATAGAGCCATGATTGTTACGTTCGTTTGAAATCTTGCCATCGATACGTTTTAATCGATCTCCATTTTTGCTTGTTACGTACCAGATAAAATCGCCTTTAATCGGAGGTCTCGGATCCGGATAATAATCGCAATACGTAGAGTTACATTCGCATACTATGCTGTCCCTCCCAAAATCCACTGGTTTGCAATTTTGAGCAGATACTGAACAGTATTCATAATTGTCTTTTAATGTTTTAATACTTGAATTCCATTATTCTCTTGATTTTTTGTTTTAAATATTAATTGTTAATTTTACATACCTAAAATAGCTGCCAGAGCAAAAACTGCTACTATAGTCTTCAGCATTTTCTTTGGTGTACGACGGATTTTACTAATGTATTATATTGAACATAAAAATTTACATATTCAGATGTTTACTGTAAATTAAATATAATAATTTGTATTCTAAATAGATTTATTTAAAAAGATTCTCATATGAAAAAAATGTCATCCAGCTGTTATATAAAGTGCAACTGACCACTGTAGAAATGATACTGTGCTTTTACGAAAACATTTCTACATTTATCTTATCTAAGCCAAAAAAAATCTAAAAGTATTTTTTTTATTTTTATTTTATTTTTATCTAATATTAATTATTATCTTATATGAAACACTCATACTGTGTGTGATTATCTTGAAATACAAAATATAGCCAATCCAAATGAAAATTATGTTTTTATTAAAATAATAAATTATTATAAAATATTAAATTGTACAATTCTGGTTTTGATTGGAAAAAGTTAAAATTATTATTTTAAAAGTTTTTATAATTTAATTCTATTAATTTGCCCAGTAAAAGCTAAACCACAACAAAGGAAGCTAATGTATTTGATAAAATTAAATTTAATTTCTTTAAAAGCATTAATTGAATTAGTTTATTCCCACAGAATATTATGCTAAATTTAATTAAAATAAAAGCACCCACACCTTGTAACATTATTCATAATCTAAATTGTTGCATGTTAACATGTTCGTTCACTCCTACATAACAAATAATTTTATTTTTTTTTATTTGTTTTTTACAAGACATTCAAAACAAAAAATAAATAAAATTCATGCCTTTAATTTATTTGACAAAATTTTTAAATAATAAAATGTGTAACGAAAGTAATGTAATATAACAAAACTTTCTTTTTTAATCAACGAGCAACACAATATCTACTTTGTCTAGACTTCTAGTCATCTATCAATGAGATAAATATATTTATTTTTAGATATAAACCCATGCCAGATTTTCTTTGAATTTCGAGAAAACATTCATCAACCCAAGTCCCTTCAAACCACACGTGCAACAATTCGCAAAATAAAATTTTCGCAAGCTTTTCGCAAAAGCAAAGCAGTGCAATACTTCAAAATAATTTAATACAGTAATTTAAAAGGCCCGTACAATACGCCAAAATTTACCAGCTGATCTCATGAGCATATATCTGTTTACAAACATGAATATAATCGGCATTACCGCTCTTACAAAAATAGAACGCGAGTAAGTCTGTACAGTTGTGGGCTAATAACCTGTCGTCATAATAAGTATATAACGCGTGATTCTGATGCAAGGTGGCTTCGGATTCGCCAAGCACGTGGAGGCACGATTTGATCTGATGACGTACGTAAGCGTAAATGTGTGCTTGTTTCCACGGCAACCTTCTCTCATAGGAGATATATTATAAGCGTGTATAAAGTAGTTTCGTTCCAGGAAAAAAGAAATCGACCTTTAACTCGCTTTAGTCTACGTCATACGGATTGTCTTCTGTATGTGTGTGACGTATATAGTTATATACATGCGATGAGTCATCTAATAGCGTTGGCTCGTTTCTTTTTTTTGCTTGTGTGCTCTCAACTGATTTATGCAAGTTTACAAGGGGGGGCTTGATTTTTCCTGTATTAGGCGAAAATTTTATTTTTTTATTGTATAACATTTTTTTGTGTATATGTTTTGTATACGTATTGGTTTGATTTTATTTAAACGTAATGTAAAGATTTGATTGGCGTGCTTTAATGAGTCACGGTCATGCAAATATACGTACTTTTTTATTTATTTATGCATACGGAAAATAATAATTTTCCTGGATTTAAATCGCAAGGTGAAAATATATGATATGGTCTAATGTTGTTAAATAAACATTTTTTTTCATCTATAAGGTAATTTTGTGACTTTCCTGTTTTTAATTATTAGTACATATATAAATTATAGTTGTTAAACAAAATATGTCAATTATAAAATTTAAATAAGATTTTTTATTAAGTTAGAAATTTCTGTTAACAAATACTTTTTCCCAAAACCACAATCAATTTCGCTTTTAAATTTTACCAAAAACTTTTTAAAAGAAAAGCAATCATCGTAATATACGACAAATCAATACATGTAATCGCTTACATAAGACACGTATTTATTTTTCATTAAAAAACCTTCATGCATTATATTTTTTAACAATATTAATAATTCAATATCATCGATTTACAACGTCAATAACGAAACCTACACATTATATATTTGTTGGTTATTGTAAAGCTGTACTGGCTATAAGCCAAGGACACCAAGTTTTTACAATTGTGACCCAACCCAAAGAGATGAATCATCTCTTCCTTTTAATCAACAAAAACACATCCCAATATTTCTTCTATTCTCTCTTTTTTTTTGACAAGTCCTTTTCGCTATATTACCTCCTTTATTTGCTTCTATATATCCTTTCTCCTTCCTCGTAGATCGGTATACGCCCCTTATACTTTCACCCGTCTAGACTGAGACTACTGACGTAGTATGTATATAGTCATACAGACACAGCTTTAAAAGTGACGTGGCGTAATTTACACATATACATACTATAAGTAGCCAGTGTCCAGTAAAGTATCCATGACAAAATTTTTTTTAGCTATAGTACAGATGTAATAACAGGTAAATCTAAAGCCGATACATTATTTATCAATCGACAAGCATTCCAAACTAGGATTGTAGTGTAGGAGAGGGGGAATCCCCGCTTACAAGTATTGTAAACGTGTTTAGAAAGCACGCCGCGCCAGTGCCAGTGCTGTGAATATGTGTGTGTACTTTTCTTACACGCACATGTGCAAATACACGTGTGTATTTATATACTTACACACATATCAGAGTTGAATATGTAGGTCTTCGCGCCTCTTACACACACACATTCTATAGACAGTTGCGCTGCTGCTCTCTCTTTAGAACAAGCAGATAATAAAAGGCTCCGCGATACACTCGACTCGTCATTGACTCTGCGGACACGATACTCTCTGCACTACCTACCTGCTTTATAACATCAGTGGTAAATTTTATACTTTATATATACGAGTGGCTTATTTTAGCGCGAGTGTGTGGCCGGCCGGTTTATTACAATAAAGTGCTGCAATTGTCGTATTGGTGTAATTTAAAAAATTGAATTGGGTATTTTTTTGGTATATATATGTACTCTGGGTGGGTAATTTTGCTGGATCTCGTAAATTTTTTTGGCCTCGATTTTTTTTTATTCACCAGTGTTCTCGAATGTTTGCGCGTCACGTGAACGATACCAGCACTCAGCAGCTGTGTGTGCTACATACATAATGTCTGTTTCTTTTGTACGCGTGTATGTTTTGGTGTGTGTATTGGTGCTGGTGTGTGGATAATACATATGCGTACGCTTGGCTTTTATTACCTCTCGCGTTTGTGTATATAGTACGTATGTGCGCATTGCGAAATCATCTCTCGACAGACACGGTTACCTACATATCTCACTAAAATTTTTGTTATTTTTTATCATTTTAAAATTCCTTCTTTTTTTTAACGAGAACTTGGAGATTGTGTTGTTGCGTGAACTTGTTTTTAAAAAATTCGAGCGGAATATTTTTTTTGTATATGTAAAGTATAGGAGGAAGTGCTTATTTTCCGTAAATAAAAGGCTTCTGCTTTATTTGCTTTATTCCAGATTGTTTTTTAAAAGCAACAGGAAAAAGGATTTTAAATTGCCAACATGAGTTACGGCTATCCAGTGAGTATCATTTATTTTATTTATTTATATTTAGAGATCTTTTGTGGCAAAAGTGAAAAATTTTTTCTATGACTGAAAAATCAATCTGAATTTGTAGATTGCTAATATACTAAATCATAAAAGTTTTTGTGCATTTTTAGATTAAATTTACATTTTTAGTAATATTATTTTTTCTACTAATATATTTTGATTTATAACATTTTAAAGAAATTTAATAATTATCAGTTTTACTAATATTATAATTACATTTTACAAGTTGTGTATGAGTCATCAAGATGTACTCAGAATTTATTCAATTTCAATGAGTCAGGTTTACTTGATGTTTCCAATTATCATAAGCTTGTTTTTTTATAAATATGTTTATTTGTTACTGAAACAATTTTTGCCAAATAGTATTTCAAATAAATAACATAGCTTTTTTTGCCATGAGAGATATAGTTTAAATATTTGATTATTAGTAAGCTTGCATTGTTATATATGTGCTTCTTGCACTTTCTTACTTTAATGAACAATGAAGGGCCCACCAAACTCTTTTGGACTTCCTCCAGGAACACCTACAGCTCCACCTAGTGCTCCGCCCTCTTCCTATGGACCAACTTCCTTTGGCATGCCTCAACCATATTCTCCTTATCCGAGTCCATATCCTCCACAGTCAGCTCCATACTCTAACATGACTGGGCAGTCAATGCCTCAACCACAATCTATGCCATATCCTAATCAAGGTTTTCCAGCGTCACCTTATCCATCCCAAGGATATCCTGCACAACCACAACCTTATCCGTCTCAACCACCTCACCATCAACCTTATCCATCTCAACCACAACAGTCTTATCCACCACAACCACAGCAATCTTATCCACAACAACCACAGCAGCCGTATCCAGGACAAGGGTTTCCATCAATGCACAATTCTATGACACCAGATATACACAACAGTAATAGACCTGGTTCAGGTCTTTATCCTAATTTAAGTGGCATAGAAAATCCAGACCCTACTCGCCCTTCTATGCACAATAGTTGTCCATCTCCTTACCAGGGCGGAGCTTATTCTGGGGGTTCGGGTAATAATACAAACTTTTCTTATGGAGGATCAGCACCGTATAATCCACCAGCCCCTCGAATGAGGTCTCAGGCTCAGGCTAAGGTGAGACAAGAGGGTTTTAGGAAAACATAATCCCAGTAATCACAAATTAAATAGACATATTATATTGAATTTTATAACACAAGCCACTAAAATAAATCCAAAAAGATTTTAATTTTATTGTAACTGAAGAACTTGAAAGTTGACAGCTATACAATTTTGACAACTTATGTGTTTTTTAATTTTTTAAATAATTTTGTGTTTATTGGGTAATTATTTTTTTTTAATAAAATTTTAATTACTTTTGAAATTTCTATTTTCAGCTTACACCAACTGTTACTCCTCTTGAGAGCTTTGATCCAAGATCTGATGCTGAAATCCTTCGCAAAGCCATGAAAGGCTTTGGTACTGATGAAAAGTCCATCATTCAAGTACTTGCTAATCGCACTAATTTACAGCGACAAGAAATTGCATTACAATTCAAAACATTGTATGGCAAGGTATAGAATAATAAGTTTGACTGTTTAAATTGAATTAAATTAAATTTTGATAATTAAATACATTTTTTTTATAGGATCTGGTTGAAGATTTGAAGTCTGAGACATCCAACAACTTTAAAAAATTATTGGTTTGCATGATGACACCTCTTCCTCAATATTTTGCAAAAGAGTTGCATGATGCAATCAGTGGAATTGGCACTGATGAGACTGTTCTTATTGAAGTACTATGTACTATGTCCAATCATGAGATTCGAGTCATCAAACAAGCTTATGAAGCCTGTAAGTTTATTATAAATAATTCTACAGACATGTTCAATTTATTATTAGATTTTCAAATGTAATAATATAAATATAAAAATTTTAGTGTTTGGAAAGTCATTAGAAGATGATTTAATGGAAGATACTTCTGGAAGTTTTAAGCGGCTTATGGTCTCCTTATGTTGTGCTGGCAGAGATGAGAGTTTTGAAATTGATCCAGCTGGTGCTGCAAATGATGCTAGACAACTTCTTCAAGCTGGTAAAATTTATGAACATATACTCATTATAAAATATAGATTTTAAAAATAAAATAATAAATTTCATTTGAATTATAAATTTCTCATTATAGGTGAACTTCGTTTTGGTACCGATGAATCAACATTTAATGCAATACTTGTTTCAAGAAATGCTGCTCAATTAAGACTGATTTTTGATGAATACAGAAACATCACTGGCCATGATATTGAAGAAGCTATTGAAAATGAATTTTCGGGAGATATCAAAAAAGGACTATTGGCTATTGGTAAAACATTCTTCTTTACTCTAAATTTTTCCTTACTCTTAAATTTTCATTATTAAATTGTATTTTTTTTATTTTAGTTAAATGCGTCAAAAATAGACCAGGATTCTTTGCTGAATGTCTGTATAAGAGTATGAAAGGCATGGGAACAGACGACCAGCGTCTGATGCGAATTTGTTGTACAAGATGTGAAGTGGATATGGGAGAAATAAAACAAGCATTCTTGCAGCAGTATGGTAAATCTTTGGAGGACTTTATTTCTGTAAGTTTTATTATAAATTTCAATTCATTAAAAAAAATTAAATACTAGTTAAAAATAATGTTAATTATTTTACTTTTCAGGATGACTGTTCTGGACACTACAAGAAGTGCCTTATTGCCTTGGTCTCATAATTCAGTATTTTTTCATGTAATAATTCCATCACCTTTAATTCGCATTTATTTATTTCACTGAATATTAACGAAATACATTTTGTATCTTTAATTGTATGTGAAATCGTATAGCTTTTCAAAAAAAGGCCTACGCAATTTTAATTGTGACGCTGATTAAAAGTCAAGTATCTAAAATTTTTTAATGCAAACGATTTCAAGTACCGTCCAGTCTAAAGAAAGTGTTTAAAGTATTTCTATTGCATAAATGTTTATGAATGTAATTTAATTACAAATATAACACAAAGCCTATATAAGATGATTTCAAGAGAAAAACAGTATACAAAGCAAAGTTTAAAATTAAAATAATACACACTGGCAGGCTTCTTGTGTGTAACTTTGATCAGCTTCGTGTTACGTTTCTAATTAAACGTGCCAATGTCTATTCTGTGAATCGACTATGTTGCAATCTAAAAATAATTATTTTTCAATCTTCTAAGTGTGTGAGTCTCAATAAATCAAAATATATCTTTATATTAAAATATAAATCAGAGTTTATAGATCTTTATCTATATGTATACAACTTGAATAAAAGAAAATGTTACTTCATGAGATTTAGTTATAGTTTTTAGTTTATAATTTTTGTACATTGTGTGTAAATAAATTATTTATTTGAAAACCATGCAAATGCGCGCTTTCATATTATTTAACATCAACCGATAAGAGAATTTAAAGATTCCTACCTTATCACTAACTAATAAAATTTTATCTTATCGTGATATAACAGCGTAAATACAAATTTTTCAAACAAATAATCTTCAAAAGATGTCTCTTTCAACTAAATAATAAATTGTATATTATTTAATTATAATTTATTTTAATAAAAGTTTTTTAAAAATGATTTTTGTTTATTAAAAGTCTTTATCATATCGTAATAAAAAATATATATTTTGTCTTTAATACAATCTATGTATTATACAAAAAACTATGCTACGTAAAAAATAAAATAAATAAACAAAAATAACAAGCTTGAATATAATTTGTTTTCATTTACTCTTTATCTTCACAGATAAAATTTCAACAAAAATATATATCATCGTAGTCGTTATTATACACAAACATTATTAGTTGATAGTCGATACACTTAAATTAAATTTCGTGATAACTAAAGGTGCGATCGAGCTTGCAGAGCTTTAGTGGATCTTGTAAGTGTGAAACAAAAGTGGAGTATACACGTGAGAAATAGAGAAGGATAATGGATGTGGGAAGCAAGTAAGAGAGGATGAAGAAGCAAAGAGGAGATGGTGGTGGTGGTCGTGATGGTGTTGGTATAGCAGGGAAAACTAGACTCTCTCACTTAAGGCTAAACATCTTAACTACCAATTAATTTGCCGAAATTAATTTAATCTGCCGCAATATAAGCAGACGAGATCCATTTTGTGGCCTGCTGCTGCTGCAGCCAGTGCGACGCTTCGTTGAACAAGCGCTTGCGCGTAAGCGACAAAAGTCAAGCTTTATATATACATACATACGCAAGCTTGAGAATAAGTACCTTGATCTTTGCTTTTTCGCATGGACGTCGTTTGGATTTTTCTTTCGGTCTTTTTTGGGCTTGTATATTCCACTTTTGACGTTTTAATATTCTTTGATTAAAAATGTGATTGCTGATGTTTACAGTGGATACTGTGTTGAAGCTAAGTGATTAATTACAATATTTGAGAGCAGCAATTATTTTTATGAAATTACAATTACCTCGTTTACAATATTTTAAATTATTTTATATAAACTTGTAACTATTATTTATAATAAATTAATGCTTAATATCAAATACTAACGTATTTTTTTCAGAGTTAAAATTTACCCTTAAAATCGTCATTACTATAATTTTAAGAAACCCTATAAAATTATTTGTTTTTTTATTTAGCTTAAAATTAACACTAACAATTAAGCTCGATAAAATCATTCACAACTCATTAGTTCTTCATCTACTCAACCAAAACACATACTTAGATTTTCACGCAGTTAAATATGTGCGTGGTGGATACCACAGAATAAAAGAGAGAAAGAAAGAGAAAGAATATCAGCACCCTCGGCTCGCTCCCGAAGATATAGTGTATATTAAAAGACGTTTCTCCGGGACAGTGTGTGGGGTGAGGGTATGAGAGGGTAGGAGAGAAACTCAGTGGCCCGCTAGAATATCCCCCGAGGGGTACATATATATATATACAGGGGGCTTCCCAGGGCTCGAGACCCGCAAGCGAGCCGATCATACGAATGGCCGCATTTCCGCGCTCCCGGGATTTGGCAGGCAGTCCACTTTCTCTCTTTCTCTCACACACACTATCATCGCTTCTTTGACACCGATATCATGGCCGCGATATTTAAAGGCTCTTTTTCCGAGAAACCCCCCCCCCCCACTCTTTCCTTCTCTACTTTTCTCTCATACCGAGCTTGCGATCATCGCAAGCTCGGCAAAGTGATCCCTTATAACGCAGACTATCCTGGGTTCTTCTTCTTCTACTTTTTTTTCTTCTCTTTCCTTTTTTCTTGAAACTTTGATTTATCGAGATTACTTGACTAAAGTATGTATGGGCTTTTTGGATAATGTGCTTCGAAGGTTTTTCCTTTTTTTGTTATTTTCTAAAAAAAAAGGTGGAAATGTAAGAGGAAATCGAATTGTAATTCAAAGTTAAGTAATTGAAGATGACTTTATTCTTACAGTTATATGACTGATTATACGTATATAGTATTAACTTGTTTTGTGTTATGCAACGAGGTCACCTTATTTCGAAAAATAATCGAATAGTTGCGGAAGTAAACAAAAAAGTTTTGTGGCTTTTTAAGCAAACATGGAAAGCGTTTCTTGTAATAAAATTACAATTAATGAACAGTATATAGTGAAATTGGGTAATCCATCACTGTGATTTTGCTATTATAGTATATAACTTTGCCAAGAAAAGCAACTTTCTAATACAAATATTAAATTTATTTATATATATATGTTTCTCGTCTTCTATTTTGCAAAATTTGAAATAAATTAGTTGTTACGTAATTACTGATTGATTTTCTATAAATATTATATTTTTACATTAAAAACTTTTTACGAATCATACTTTTATATTCCAATAAAGAAAAACACTTACTTTTTCTTTATTTCTCTAAACAATACCTCACAAAATAATCCTATGAAACGTAATGTCAGCATACACGTTTACCCAAAACAATGCGAAAGCTCAATTCAATTAAATTCATGATAAACCCATACCCTTTCCTTCCCTTAGAATATCAAAGCTACTACTATACTATCCAGCAAACTTTGCGATCCTCCAGTCCAACTTTGTCATATTCCGAATTCAGCATATACGAAAGCGCAAGCCATATACACAAACACATACACATACATAAACAATATATAGCTACGTCTATGCCATCGCTTTTCGAGTCCAGAGCAACTCTCTTTCTCTCTCTCTCTCTCTCTGTCGTATGAGCAACTGTTTTGGCTCTTTGTCGGATATTCTCGTTCTCGAACAGCAGGTCGCACTTCCACGCACCAGTAGCAGCCAGGATAGTAGTAGCAACACAGTGAAAGCCCAAGTGAGAGAGATAGAGAGAGAGAGAGAGAGAGTAGGAGAGCTACGAGACTCGGAGGTTTATTCCCAGTAGATGTCTAAGGGATGGAATGGGGGATATTGCGAGGATCGCATCTCCGCACCTATATACAAAAGGGAGCAGAGAAGGGGAAGAGGAGGAGGAGGAGGGGGTGTATATAGGTGCGCGAAGGGTGAATATAGGCGCCTCATATATACATGCAACTAGAAAGGGACCAAAGAACAGCTTTCTCTCTCTGTCTTTCTCTTTCTCTCACTTGGCTATGCTGTGTCTCTGTATGCCTCGTCGTCCGTTGCTTCTGGCTGCTGCTGGCAACGGTGGTAGCTTTATATATACGTATATATATAGGAATGGATACGCGGGGGTAGTGCAGTTTCGTGTTGGCATTACTCTTGATTTCCGCGCTGACGCCCATACCTATCCCACCCGTTGTTTGCTTCCTTCTCTCTCTTCTTCGTCTCTATTTCTCTGTCTCTCTCTAGCTGTACTGGCCCTTTTCCATTTAGCTGTCTTGCTTTCTACCTCTCTCTCTCTCTCTTACTCTGTGTATACAGTACTGGTATGTCGGAATCAACCGTACTCACGTTATTGTATCCTCCTCGCACTGATTTCTTTCTGTTTTCCTCTTTTGCTCATTACTTGTTTCCGATTTCTGCGTATACTCTTCTTTTACTTTTCTTCTTTTTATTTTTCTTTGGCTCTTTCATTTTTTATTCGAGTATAGATTAGTTATGTTGATTTTAGATTTTTTCGTTTTGTATTTTACTTGTCGTTTCGTCATAAAAAAAAAATAAAAAAAAAATAATGCACGATGAAACTTCAGAATTTATCTAAAAGAAAGATTGGAAAATAAAAAGAATTGTTCAAAAAACGCAAGTAAGATTTGAATACTAATTGGGAAATGAGGTCATTTGGGCATGATATAAGATTTATGAAATTATACGATTGTACATATGTTGTACTATCTTTGATACGAATAAAAATAAAAAGAAGATTGTATGAAAACGTATTACAATTAAATTAAAAAGCCATTAACGTGTTAAATTCATGTCGATACGAATTTCGTGTTGATTATTATTGCAGCTAATTTATTATTAAATTCAAAGTTATTAAATAAATAATACACAAAAATTAACAATCGAAATACAATCGTCCAGGTTGTAACCTAATTTTCCAATAACAATAAATTTTTTAAAAAATTTGGTATTTGGGTGACCTATTAATATAGATACACTAATGGATAGTATTAAAAACTTTAAAAAATTTTTAGTTGAGCAAGTGAGGGAAAATTACCAGCTCATTCGAATATCATCAGAATATGGGTAAGTCAAAAAAAAAGAAGAAAAAGTAAAAGGAAAAAAACAAATAGGCAATCGAAATTTTCGACGATCGACGTAGCATAAATTGCAGCGATATCGGCCTACGCAGCTACAAAGGCAATATAAAACGAGAACGTTAAACTTTATAGTATTGCGCAGGTCTTACACGAGCGCGTCTCTCGTTTGATGCTACGCGGCATCCCTTTGCAAGCTCGCAAGCTCGAGCTTTTATTGGCTATTTGTGCGTCGAAATAGCAAAATGGCTTCTGAATTAACTGCAGTCAATGTTGGTATGGGCTATATTATATCCTCTGGCACGCGCAAGTTTGGATTATCTTTAGTTAGGGTAGTGAGATGAGCTGACTTGACGTGTGGATATTTGATAAGAGGAGACAAATATTAATATTAGTAAGCGCAGTTGCTGACTTTTTTTACAGTCTTATTTGTATTTTTTCTTAGAGTCTTCTGTATAGATAAAAATTATTTTTAAAATTTATGATTTTTTTTATTGCTTTGATTTGTCACATTATTTTCAATATGATAGACATAAAAATTAATATTTAAAATATACAGTTGAAAACCACTTAAGCTTCTTTTTTTTTTTATTTTTACATCCTGTTCTTGAAGAAAAATATCTGCTCCACATATTAACTTCGAGTATATTTTAAAAATATCATATCAATTCTTTTACAAAATTCACAAACATCCGGTTTCAATTAACAAATGCATCATTCCATTAAGTAAAATCTTATTAAACCAAAATAGATTAAGTATATAAGAAACTCAATGAATAATTCGTTGCTCTTTATATCGAATAAATACAAAGCTTCAAATTATCTTCAAACTCTTTATCAGATAAACCATCTGATAACAAACATTTACACCATCAATAAACCCATTTTATCGATGAATCCGATAACATTACAGAAAAACACAAAATTGAAATTTATCCAAACGAACGCATCAAAAAAGAAAAGAAAACTTCATACCAACAAAGTGAACCGCTCTGTCTCTCTCTTTCCTTCAACTGGTCTTTTAAGAAATAATAACGAGTAAGCTGCTTCGACAGTTGTCTGGACGAATTCCACGTCTCAATTAGTTTTTCGAGCCACGTGCCGACACGTGTTATCCATTTAAGGGGCGTCGGCCAAAGTAAGCTTGACGTTGCATGTAAATATTAGGCGCCACTACCAATATATAAATATATACGCCTTGCTTGTGCGACACGAGTCATCACCCTTATAGGAGTAAGAGAAAAGGGAGAATTTTATTGCGGCATGTATTGGAAATCGTTCGTGGAATGCTGTTTATTGGACTTCAGGACGATTGCACTTTTTTCATAAGGGGGTTTTAGTTTTGATTTGTGAAGGTAAGTAAGATTGTTTCTTAAATTTTAGATATTTGAAATTTTAATTAAGGTGGGTGGATATTGGTGAACAGGTTTGAAATATATGTTATAGATTACCGAGTATTTGATAAAAATAGTTTATTATTAACTGGTTTTCTGGGATACAAAATTTTCTAAATTAAGAATAAAATTTGGTATAATTGTTTTAAATGTACTTAATTTAATTTGACGTTCTGCGAAATGTATGAAATATTTTTAAATTATCCTCGTTTATAATTATAATAATTCATGTAAATAAATAATACTAGGAATAATAAAATTTTCTAATTCAGGATTATTGTTTTTCAATAATTCAAATTAGCGTTTAAATTATTATAAATTTTACATGATATTAATCACAAACAATAACAAAGATTATTTTAGTCTAAAAATAAAATTCCTAATCATAATTAAAATATATCGACAAAAAAAAATTGACAAAATCGAAGAAATCTTTACTTTCCTACAAGACACTAGCCTAAGCACACACCAAATTTAAATAGAATAACTCAAAAAGCGCGTCAAAAACGATCTATAAACATATAATATCAAATCAACCTCAGCTTCCATATTAACCTATCGTCTTTTACACAATATAAACCGTATAAGATTACAGAAAAATATTAGTGGTAGAAAAATAAAAGAAAAATAAAAGGAGAGGAAAGAACATATGTCCCACACGGCAGGGCATACGACGACACACATATATAAAATAGGTATATGGGGTACAGGTCGCATTACACGATCTAGAGAGAAAGAAAAAGAGGGGGTGAAGGGGAAGAGAGAGAGAGAGAGAGAGAGAGAGTCTTCTCTCGGGCACACGACGACGGACGGCGCCACGTCGTTCTGCGTACGCGCAACATATTAACGGCTTAGCCGATAAGCCTTTTATATTACATTTTGCCCCCTCGGAGTTAAGATGGGTAGGGGGATGTAAAGCCTTGGCTACTAATCCAATGGTGGGGTAGTTGACCCGTGTATATGTCGCAAGGGCAAAAGCTTTGGTTGCTAGTGTGTATTATACAAGTGTATATATATATATGTATGTATGTATAAATTGGATACTACGATGTTCTTGGGATGCTTCTTCTCTGCAGGTTGTGTGTACGTTTATTAAACGCGCCTTGACTCTTGGGGAGCGGGAGGGGGGAGATGATATAGACATGAATTTCCTACGCTTTTACTGCTGCTACTGCTTTGCTTCTACTTTTATCGAGGAAAGAATTTTTTGAACAATATATTGTGTGCTTGCTGTGTAGTGCTTGTATTTTTTTATTAATTCAAAATATTTTGAATTTGACATTGAAATGAATATAGATATTAAAATGTTTATTATTTTTTGTTTTTTGTATATTTATAATAAATGTTTCTACAGTATTATGAAAATTTAAAAAATACCATAAATCTAGCATAAAAAAAATGTTAAATCCAAAAAGCGACATAACGTAAGAGAGTCTTCTTACAACACAATATATCTTGCAAGCTCGCAAACTTAAGCAACTTACTGTAAATCTCACCACGTTTTTCTAGACTAAGTCGTAGACAAGCTCATATATATATATATACCGAAAGAAGAATATCGGCATTGGCTTGCACAACTATAGGTAAATCCACTTGCTACGAGTTTTAAGCTAATCTTTTTGACAAGCTTTTTTACTATCTGCTACTTTATTATCCTAAAATCCAAAACGGCTATTCGCACGTACAAGCCGCTTGTTTCACATTTTTGTACTCGTATTTTGTGGCTGTTGAAGAAGAGCCTCTTTTTGACGAAGCGCGACGGCGTGTACTCTTTTTCTTTTTTTTTGGCGTGAGCTCGTTACTCAGGGGATCGAGAGATGTGTATGTCGCGGATTGCCTTGTCGAGCCTGGCTTTTCGCTTCTTCTATTTATGATCGTTGGCTTGCTGATGGAGATGGGCTTGTGTGAATGTATGATGCGAATGGTAAAGGTGCATGAGCTTGCAAGATTTGTTGATTCTGGTAAAAGTTAAGAGGTACTGAGTTGTAGAAGCTATATTTTTATTCGATAATCCCGCTTGTGCTTATTAGAAAATAAAAATTTATATAAAATTTTTCAATTTAATTTTATATACTTTAAAGATTGTACGTAAATTACATGCTTACAGTATGATTTAAAAAAAATTCGATCTATTGAGAAAAAAAAAGAATAAGAAAAAATGATCGATCTAAATTCTTCATACTATTCCTATAGCAAAGTTATCAGCTTAATCGACTTCCACTCCTATATCCGGTCTCTATACATCGAATAACTTGCCACATTCCAGAGCTTGCAGGGTTGCAAGCTCGTTTTCCTAAACTAAAAACAAAAACGAGAAAGATACAGAGAGAGAGAGAGACCATCACATACGTATGATTTTCGAAAATTGAACGATCTCACCAAGTGGATATGCATATACGCAGTGTAGTAGTAGTATGCAGTAGTCAGGAATGCGAGATATGATTGGAACTCACAAGAAGTAAGGGTAAGAGCGGGGGGAAGGTCTATACTTGCAAATGAAGCATGCATTCTCTCTGATGATGATGGTGGTGAGTATGCTATTTCCCTACTGCTATAGCGTAACGAGAGTATGTATTTCTATACGAGATATGGTTTTGGCTGTGCGACGAATGGCCTTAATATATACGCTTCTCTGATTCATCAGAATGTAATAATTTTCCAGTTGTGTGATGTGGGATATGTATGCTTCAGAGAGAGCGAACTTTGCTGTAGGGTATGTATACAGGGATTGCCAGGTGAGTTTGATGCTACGAGATGTGTTTTGGGGATGTGATGTATAAGGTAAGGTCGCGTGTGCGAGTGGATATATACATATGCTGACACGTGTGTTACTCTGCGTTATATTATTGCTGTAGCTGGTTCTGTGTGACTTTGAAGGGTCTATGAAAGATACTCGTTTGATTGTTGATTGTTATATAGAGAGAATGTTCTGTTTTAGCTGGGGATTAATAATTTTTATTTTTAGGAGTTATGTAAAGCTTAGAATTATTAGTGAGATTTAATTAATAAATATATTTTAAAACAATTGGTGCAACTTTATTTTTAATTTGTTGTATTAACTAAATTTACCGATGATAAAAATTAAATGTGTTACACAGTTTCATCAAACACCAATACACTTTTAATAAAAAATTGTTAAATAAAAACTAAAAATATTTATTTAAATTAATATCTCCAATAAACAATAAATTTTATCTTTTGTTTTCCAAAAAAAAACAAAAAAAAAAAAAGTTTTAAAAAATTAAAAAAAAAAGTGGAGAAGCGTATATATTAAACTAACGGTCGAGTTCAACGAGCATTATTACAAAACGTAAAGCATTCGGCCCGGGATTCGAAATATTCAAGCATTCCAGGCATATTCAAGAGTGAAAGAGATAGAACAAGAGAGAGAGAGAGAGAGAGAGAGAGAGAGAGAGAGAGAGAGAGAGAGAGAGAGAGAGTAGTTTAGTGGTATTTCGCGAGTGCTAGTACACGCCATGTGTAAGCGAGTATATATATATAGCAAGAGAAATGCGCGTATATGTGTACCAGTTTGAGTACCGCGTAGGGCGCGTGGCTCTCTTTCTCTCTCTCGCTGCTGTAACGCACAAATTGCCACAAATTGAAGAAAATTGAATCAAGCTAACAACACAACAAAGGCACTAAATCCGCTTTCCATAGCCCAACGAGCTTTAGCTTATTTTCGCGCTTACGACGACTAGTATATATAGCATCGTTGTTGTAGTGTATTTTAGAAGGTAGAAATGCAAGAGATGCTGCTGATGCTGTTGCCTGTGTGTATACGACCGAATGAGAAACATATATATAGCGTCACGCGGGGGCTAGCGCTAATTGAACTGCGAGCTGATAGCTTAAAAACCGTTTGGGTATACAGATATATAGTAAGAGCTATTTACTTTTCTCAATGTTGAAGGAGAAGAAAAAAAATGAAGAGGTGAGCTATTTTGCATGGAATTTTGTGAGCTTACAAATGACTTTGTTTGATTTATTTTTTTTCTGAGAGAGAGTTGTGATTTAAAACATTGATTATGTGTTAAAAGTAGTTTTAGAAATTTGATTAAATATGATTTTTCATTTTATTGTTTATAATACTTGGTAAACATTGATTAACTGTGCATATAGCTTGTCTGATTAGTCCTCGACTTTTTCTACTGAAAATAATATTTATCGTTCGTTTAATACTTATAACATTAAGGTAATTATCATTAAAACTAATATCAAAATATTTTAAATACTTATTAAACAATTATAAAACAATTTGAAGTAATTATCAGCAACTATTTAATATTAACCAAAAAAGAAGTAAAGCAAACAATTTATTGCTATACGTAAATAAAAAAAAAAAACGAAAGAACTCTGAAGTCGTATATATACGAAACGAAAGAGTAGTTTCAACTTGGGGTGGTATAGTAGAGAGAGCCATCGCAACGCGAGAGAGAAGCCCAGGCTGCGTTCGACACATTATCAATTTAGCACCAGCCACGAGAGTGTCTAGTCTGTTTAAAATCGATCGTATACAGTAGTACTGTACAATACCATTTCGTATACACTGGCACTGTTGGCTTTCAACACGCGTCGAGCTTTTTTCCTATTTAACTTTGACTTTTTTTTAAGATCGATAATAATAAAATACTTTTTCACTTCCGTATTTCGGATTACTTAGTTTAACGCAGTGTTAAAATTTATTTTTGAAGGAGCTTGATGAAACAATAATAACTTTAAGATTTTCAAATTTTTTACACTTAATCAGGTAAAATTCCAATCTACACACTCAAAAACTTCACTAAACGTTAACAAACCTTTTTATCTATCCAGACATACGCTAAGCTAATAAAATTACAAGCTTCAATATTACGCGACGCAGTTATTCGTTTCAAAAAAGAAAAAGAAACTTATCAGTAGTTCTCACATTACAAAGCATACGAATCTCACACTAATTGTATCAAAGTTGATTAATGCATCTGCTATGCCGATGTAAATGTCCATATAGATATATCGTTTGATGTACATAGAGATGAACAAGCTTGCAAGCTCGAGAGTATTTGCTTACAAATCGATGACGTTTCGAATATTTTACTATACCTACTGTATCGTTTGGTTATGGTGTAGTGTTTGGTTTGTAAATTACGAGGATGTTCGTGGGAAGCGAATTGTTGATATACTCGAGTGGATTTAATTCTTGTGTAAACGAATATCGGTGGAAATTTCATAGACATATACACGTAAATGTTTATAGGAGCATAAAATAATTGAGATTGATTAATATTAATAAATAGTATTTAATTAAGATTTGAAGAAAGACAAAAGGTTTTGTATTACTTTTATATTTTAAAATCTCACGAGCTGTCAGTTCTTAAGATATATTCATAAATGGATCACTGCGATTATAAAAGAAAACAGGTAACCTTTCAAATCCACTATTCAATACTCTTCTCATCGTCAATTTAATAACTCAAGCAAAAATCTAGAATACGCATATTATACAAATAAAAATAAATAAATAAATGAACGACACAGAGCACTCGGTAAAGAATAAGATAAAATAAAAAAAAAAAGAAATATTATCGGTAAAAAAAAGAGGGATTGATGAGATGGAGGAAGACAAAAGACGAGAAGAGTCAGGTAGGAAGTATATAGCACAGTAGCAGCAGCATTGAGTTATATTAAATTAAGAGGTGGCCAGAGCTTGGCGACGACGTTGGAGTATAGACGACGAGCTGTAGAAGAAGATAGTAGAATACTACCTACATCTCGCTATGTATATGTATATGAAAAGAGAGACAAAGAGTAAAGAGGAATAGAGTGTAGACGCGAGACGTCGAGCTTCTCTGCGCAAGCAAACAGTTCGCGTACTCTCTCGCGGCGACGAGGACGACGACGACGACGGTGTACCGAGAGTCTCCTTCCATTGCCATGGAGAGTATATAGTAGAGCAGAGAGCGAGTAGTACCGCGTGCTCCAAGAAAGAAAGCTGGTAGCTAGCGTACTCTTTTTTTGCCCTTATCCTCTCTCTCTCTCTCTCTCTCTCTCTCTCACTCTCTTTCTATATCTCGGTAGCCACGGCGCGTCGACGACCATAAAAATAAAATTTCAATAAATCTCAGTGGCCTGAAGGTGAGGGGGGAGGATATAGAGTGGGAGAGAGAAGAGCTGCTGCCCGGGCATACAGTACACAGTACATGCGCGCGCGCTTTGGAAAACTTGGGAGGGATGGAGTGAGGGAACCCGCAAGGGGCCGGCTACGGTTGCCCCGTTGGTTGAGCTAAACCACGCCCCCCTCGCAGGAAGAGCGAGATACCAAAGCACGACCCGGGCATGAGAAGTACGTATAGTATCACAAAGAGGGGGAGAAGAGAAATAAAAAAAAACAAAAAACAAAAAAAAACAAAAAAATGAGAGAAGAAGTTGTTGGTTGGGTGGGGCTGGTTCTGTATAAAGGTGGAAGGAAAAAGTAAGAGATGCGCCGGAAGTTTGGGACAAACGGGAAAAACGCCGGAAGATGAGAAAAGTCACAGAGGGTGGGAGATAGGATAGGTATATAGTGATAGTATAGGAGATAAAGAGAGGAGGAGGGTGGTTGATGCTTTATGTTGCAATCGCTGGGATATGGGTGGTTTGTGTTATATACGTATACCGGTTGACGATTTTACATAGGCGTATACTACTTACTACTCTTGACTTTTTTTTTGCTGTTCTTGAAATTCTTATTGTGCATAAAAAAAGAAGCGATGATACTTGATGCGAATCCAGACGGTTTATTTTGTGGTAGAGTGTTTTTTTATAGGAGCGATTATACTTTTTTTTATTTGATAGATCTTGTGGTTTTTGTTTGTATGGATCGTTGAATTTTTGTCGTGAATTTTTTGAGATTGTTGTTGCTTTGTTGGTTTTTTAATTGATAATAAAATAGTAAGTAAATAGTTTTAAAGAAACTTAAATATATTGAATTTGTTACAAAATAATTTCACGTGGTTTAAAAATTTAATTAATTTTAAACGAGACAATTATAAAATTAATTTTAATATTATTCAATTATTGATTTTTTAAGTAATAACGTATACCAAGTATTTCAAAATAATTATAATTATATGAACAATCTATTTCCAAGAATATATTTTAAAGCGTCCAAAATTCTAAACAAATTAATTACAGAACATTCTAATATAGTCAAGTATTTGTTACTTACTCGAACATTCTTGAATATTTTACATCAAAATGATATTTTTATTCTAAAAAAAAATTTTTTCTCCTGTATACGTATAAAACTTTTATAAAAATCTTTTCTCAGAAAAAAATCTAGGATAAATTCTTTCATCTTTCTATCATTATTTCTTAACGATGATTATTATAATAATTATTTAAAAGCAGTTTCAATTTCGCTCATATTCTTACCCATACTCAATACACACAAATTTTTAAGTTTTGCACACAAACTCTAGTACACACAATACCAGTCGATTTTTCAGCTATATACCACATCACGTCGTATACACGCGCCAGCCAGTAGCATATACATACACACACACATTCCCAGGCAAAAGCGTAGGAGTGATTTAATATCACGCCCACGAGGAATAGAAGAGAAGAAGAAGAAGAAGGAGGAAGAGGAGGGTGGGCCACGGGTTGCGTGTGTATTGTATATGCGCTTGCGTGGAAGTGAGAAAGAAAAGACAAGAGGGAGAAAACAAGTATATAGAGATAGATAGAGAAAGAGAGATATAGTGGTGGGGTTGCGGACATGGCGGCCAAAGCGAAGCCGGGCAGTTAGCTGTTCGGCAGCCTAGGGCATGGGTCTCGGCCTCCGTGCGTTTATCTCACAACAAGTCACGATAAGGTGTATCACGGATTCTCCCTCGAAGTCGTGAAGTTATAGTCATTTGGTGCTTCTTATTTGTCCTTGCTCATACACAAATAATTATCCTGTTACCTTAAACATATTCCATTCCCACTTCCATCAGTGATTGTCTAATTACGAAGGTGAAGTTTGTTAGGCCGATCTCTTAAGTAAAGAAATAGTTAAAGAACAAAATATTTTTGAGATACACAAACGATTGTCAAGTGGAGATAGCTACAGTAGTAGCAGTAGCAGCTGAAGTTGGAAGGCAGTTGGAGACTGATTTTTTAACGCCGCGGTGACGTTCGGTACTGGAGCCGCCGCCACGGCCCCGCGGAGGCATGCTCAACAACATCTCCGCCGGTGGCTCGATTCATGGCAGCACAGGTAATGTGATAAAAAAAAAATTAATTTAAATGTCCATTATTATTTTTATCTGAAAATTAAGGATCTAACGGGGTAATATACCCGTATAAAATAAATTGTGTTCCTTTTTGATTCAATTAAAAAAAGAAGTAATAATCTGAGTGATTGTTTGTCTTAATGTAAAAGAAAAACGTGATATAATACTCTGATAACTTTGATTTTTTTAAAAAATTGATAAGGCAATAAGTTTTAAAGATTATATGTAAATTTGATTGAAAAATATTTAAATTTTAATTTACAAATAAATATTACATTTTTCTTAATAAGATTAAACGATTCTTAATTAATTAATCGATTTAAAATAATAAATATCGGAATTTTCTAATTGAAAATGTATTACTTACATAGCTATTTAAAATTTAATCGATTTAACTCAACTGGTACGCCACGCGACGGTAACTTGGCAAGATTTACAGAGTGGATTATTAAACTGTATTAGCCATTTATAGACATCTTGAAATGTTTAAACATTTTCTTATTAGTGATTTAACGAGAACTAATCGATGACAATTTTATTTTCATTGTAAATTCGATAATTTTTTAATTTGTGAGAATTATAAAACAACAAAAAAATATGAATCCATAAACAGTAAATGCAATAATTATAAGTCAATAACTATAAATTTTCATGAATTCAAGAGTAGGTTCTAATTAATGTAAATATTAAAAAGACATATTTAATTTTTTTATCTTCTCAACTGTGTAATCAACTTGTCAATATACCTTATAAACAAATTAACCTTTTTAAATAAAAACAAAAGTAAAATTCTGCCTAAAAACCTTAGCTTTATATCAACAAAAAAAAAAATATAAGTACTCACGTAATCTATAAATTCTAATCAACATCAAATAAAACTTGAGCATAAATGCTGTGTGAAAAGAATAAAAAGGGAAAAACCATACATTTCTATTACACGTATCACGCAAATACGTAAAAAAAAAAATTCTCAAGAGACAAGCCAATGGTAAGAAGAGGGTAAAGGATCCCATCAGATCTCGATCGTTGTTGAAGTGAACTTTCATTGGTAATCGTTTGGATCAGTTCACTATGCTAGAGATAAGACTGTATAAACTGTATATATGTGGTGACAGAAAGAAAAGCTTCTGAGAGAAAAATCTGCTTAACGGATTAATTAGTTGTTTTTACTTATTGATCAGTTAGTTTGAGTAACTCTCTAGATTTTATATTTATATTCATGAGATTTAATATCGAAATGATAATTATTAATTGTTTTCACACGCCATGTGGTCAACGATTGTTTGAATCGTTCCAGATCATTTATTCTTTTTATTATTATAAATATAAATAAAATACTAGGACAAAGGGTATTGCATCTTGAATTTAAAACTACAGGTATTTTTTTTTAATTCAATTTTTTTATTTTTTTTTTATTGAACGGAAGCTCTAACAGCTTCAGTCGGAAATCAAGCGAGATCGACATAAAGAGAATCAGTAATTATAGGAGATGCTTTTCTCTCGTTCTTCTTTTTCCTTTTTTCAGGAGGCCACCTCGTAAATGGCATGCCGCAATAAAGATCGGGAATAAAGAAGTCATCGTAGCGCAGTGATGGCTCGTAAAAAGGAAAGGGAAGGGGGGGATCATCTACACCGATCGTAAAACTTCATTCATGCCGATGACGAGATAGAGAGAGAGAAGATGTGTTCTCGTGTTCATTCAATGAATCGAATGTATATTGGGGAACCGACGGACAACCTGTTCCGTTCTTATAGTATAGTCTCTTGGCGCTTCTTTTTTATAATGGTGCTTTTATGGGGTCAAGATGATGTGGGAGAAAAACGCTGTTTTGCTTTTTACATGCCGCTGTATATGGGTTTATTTATGTTGCTGTATAAGATCGTGATTTTGACTAGGATTCAAGATGAATGAATGAGGGTAATTGAATTACGATGCGTAAAACATATAGACACGTGTGGATCAGTGATATTGAGTGTCTGCTAAAATGATGCTATGAGTTTATGAGATTTTGCAAATTTTTTAATATAATTATAATTTTCTAATTATTTATTTCTTGATTTTTCTTGTCGAGCTTTGATTAATTTTTCATATTACTTGTATAGTAAATTCAATATTCAATATTGAAAATAAATGACGAACGTGCTTGCAAGTTGTACTACTTTTATACATGCTTCTATCTTCCGAGGTGCATTATGTAAGTTGTTTTGTGACAAAGCACAAAAGAGAAACCGATCTGGCGTAAGAGACTTTTCCACTGCAAAAGAGACTGTTATATATTTATTTTTTTTATTTTTAGTGTTAAAGTATAAATTTTTAATTTTTAATGCGTTATTGAAGGCTCTTTTCAAATTACTTTCAAAAGTTTTTTTAAATCAAACAAATAAAATTTTAAAAATTTGAGGAATCATTAAAAGATTTCGATTTAATGACTTTCCAAAGTCAACAAATCAACAGTCACAAGCACAAACGAAAAAAAAAGTTAAAAACCGGGTCGAATCATAAAAAAAAGTTAACCAAGAGCAGCATGAGGTGTAAGAAAAATTAAACTACAGCCACTATAACAACGAGAAGGCAAGAAATACCATAAGCTAAAATATTTTTAATATCCCACAGCTACATTTTTTGTTCCCTACCACATATACAGACACGCACGTATACAAGTCATCAGAACATCATCATCATAAGCAGTAAGAGCAGTATGACTATACAGCTACAAAAAAAAGCAACAGCAGCCAGGAGCAACAGCAGCAGCAGTAACGCACAGTTTGTTATTTACTCGGGCGTCGTCGGTGTCCGTACAAGCAAGACGAAAAGAGAACTGCTCTCTCTCTCTCTCTCTTTCTCTCTCTTTCTTGGGGTACCGGTGACGATTCTCACACCTTGGTGTTAAGTAAGCCCCGCACATCTCCGCTTCTGCTTCTGCTGCCTCCACTTGATGTTCCTGCTGCTGCTGTGTATATTATGGTATAGAGAACCTGGGCTACGGGAAAAATCCGCGAGCTCACGCAGTCGTCGGCTTGGCAAAGTCGTGTATACACGCGTGCGTATGTAAGTTCGCGAACTGCTCGCGATTTTGACCATCGTCTCTCGTATAATCGTTTTTTCTTTCTTTCTTCTTTATTTCGGTTGTGAGCTCAGCTGACGGGCCTTGGTCAGGACTTTTTTTGTTTGCTCGGTGAACTGGCTGATTTTTGCGTGAGTTCTTGGTGAGATATTGAGTCCGAAGAAAAGTTTGATGATTTGCGTAGATAATTTTTTTTTTTTTTGTGGAGTTTGTAATTTTATTGTGTAGTGTTGTATTGAAATTTAAACTTTTGGTGTGATTGTTGATGAGAATATGACTTACCAAGAAAACTTAAATGTGAGTAAAATTGTAAATTACTTTTTAAAAAAAATATTATTTTCAGTGAGGAAATATATATGTATATAGTTTATATACAAGGCCAAGAGAGACGTTATTAAAGTAGAAAAAGTTTAATAATAAGAAAAATTTCATATAAGCTAGTCAAGGTAAATTGAAGTTTAAAGTATCGCTCAAGATTGCAACTCAAAAGTTTGTCTATAAAAAATAAAATTCATGAGTTTACTATGTTGCCTAACTAAATGACTATAAACTTTTACGCTGTGTTTGTATCGTAGGTTTTAAAATTTTTTTTAATAAAATAAATTGGTTTTTAAAAAATATCACGTTTACATTATTTGATTACAATTAAAAAATTTGATATTCAATTACTCAGATTACGTTTACATTATACTTAATGAATAGATACAAAAAACATAAGTATTTCATTGCAATTGAAAAATCAATTCTATTTAATTTAAATTATGTGAGGATTAAAATTAGTCTTCATAAAAAATAAAAATTTACTACTCATAAGAAAGAAAGAAAGATAAACAGTCTAAATGAGGCGATAAGCAAGTGAAAATTGCAAAGACGATAAATATTATTTTGTCGTAGGAACGAAAGACCTTCATACTCAGGATCTGAAACGACACGATAAATTGGACGGCGTCCTGGGAGTGAATCTCGGCAGTGGCTTGTCCGCCGGCGGGGGCCTTACACTACCCCAGGAATTAATCATGACGATGCCTGGAGCTGGTTTAGTTGACCGTAATTTTTCTTTACTTACCATTTTTTTACATCTACTCTTATCTTCAAAATAAACTTTTGCACTTTTTTTATCTTTTGTAGAAATAAAAAAGAGACTAGTTATGAATAAGTAATATTATTTGAAATGTGATGCTCAATATTTAAACATAGGGTATTGAATATATTAGAATAATTTTTTTAAATCTGTATCCAAATTTATCAATTCTCTTAAAATTATTTTAAAATATTTTCTTAATTAATTAAAAATAATAAACAATTTTCATTACTTGTATCAATTAAACAATCCACTACAGATTTTATATTTAAAGGTAACGGCTGCCCCAGCCAAGATGACAAGCCAACTAAGCAGAAACGCCACAGAACGAGATTTACGCCAGCCCAGCTAAACGAGCTTGAAAGGTGTTTCACGAAAACTCACTATCCAGACATTTTTCTCAGAGAAGAAATTGCCATGAGGATCGGTCTCACTGAAAGTAGAGTTCAAGTAAGTATACAAAAGCTTTTTATCACTATTTTACACTTAAATTATTGTGTGTGTTACTTTACGCGATTCCGACGGATAACTAATGAGCAGCAGCTTTGAAGCGAAGTGAGATATTGTCCTGTTAATCGATAGTGAATAAGTCATATTAGAAGGCTAGTGTTTACTTGGGGATTACATGTGCTTGTTGAATATAGCTTTGACAAAACCGATATATGCTGTGTAGGATCTTAATTTTCTGGCTTACGATATAATAACGAGTGTGAGTTTTTATTAGCGCTTAATTTACGGCTATTATATACGTTTTAAGTTATCTGACTTGTAAGCTACTCGGTATGGATATACACTATAAGCTATTGTTGATTCTTGATAAACTTGCGACTATTGTTGAAAGATAATTTCTATTGATTTATTACCAATTTCATTCGTCGTAATTATAGACACATACACTTGATTCTCTTACTTATATTCGTATTTAATCTTATAATTTATTTTTGTCACTGTAGAAATTACTTGAAAATTAATAAGCAAATTGATTTTATTAATCGAAAGTAAAAGACAAATTAATTTGCAAGTGAATAAAGAAGCAAGATTAACCATACTTGGTAAAGAAACCCTATAAGCTAAAGAACTCTGAAAAAGCTCTACCTTTCTTTTACTCTTCACAACTTTTGACAAAGCTCAAAAGATCCATCTAAGCTTTTTTCCAAAACTTGGCCTTATCGATTCCTTCAATCATAAAATTCTTCCAAGAATATCAAAAAGCTGTCAACGAATAGTACCGAAAGCTCAAAAAGCTCTAGAAAATACAGTCACATATTATTGTCGCGCGTGGCCAAGATGATTACGCAAGGTCCGCACGCGCGTCCTCGGTAGTTAGGTAGGTAGGTAGGTAGTAGCGGTAACAGTAGTCGCAAAGTTTCGCGTCCCTGTATCAATTACCCCGGCCTAGCTTGGCTTTCCGGATTAAAGCCGAAACTTGGCCGCGAATTTCCATTGCCAGTAGAACCTGGCAGAGTAAGAGAGAGAGAAAGCTAAAGAGCGTCAAAACCACAGAGGACCAAGAGGGAGATTCTACCCGTAGGCTTCTTGCGTGTCTTCTAGCTGCTTTCAATTTAATCTTTACTCTTGATACTGTCCCCGGAGTAGACGGATTAATTTGAAACCACCCATACTACTCCTCTACACTTTTGCCCTTGGTTACCGCTATCTTACCGTTAAAGTCTGATGTGACTTCTATGGACTACAGGACTACGAAAGATCATGGAAGTCGTGTGAGGTATAAACTTTGGGTTTTAGATACTTAGGGGTTAATGATTCGTTGTTCGTAGAGTGTGGAAAATATAAAATAAAAATAGTTTTATGAAAAAAATTATATTATTGAAAAATTTTTGTGTTAGAAATTTTTGGTATATCTTTTAGTGAGATTTGAAAATGCTTTCTCGTAAAGGTAGAACTGGAGCCTAATAGAAATTCATGAAATTTTTATTTGCAACTCGAAGCGTCAGTCAAGCCGCACGTCGGCTGCATATCAAACAGCTTTTTCTTTAAGACTAGAATGAAACGAGAGAATAAAAGAAAAAGTCAAAATGCCTAACCTAAAGTGGAAATGGAAAGCTGAATGAAACCTTTTATAAAATCTGAAAAAATTTTAAATTTCATAAAAATAATACATTGAATTGATATTTTTGGCAAGCTATCGTTTTATTACATTGATTTATTGAATAGCGTAAATTTAATTTTATACTTGCTACTTTGAATAAAAATATCTTTGTCGTAAAATAAATTTACAACTCAAAATAAAATTTATGATCACCAACTTCACCCAGATAAAAATTTAAAAAACAAATCATTCTAACAGAAATACAAAACAATAAAAAATTTCATTTTCTACCAGTTACAAAAAAATTTCGGTACTTTCATCAAAGCACAATACAAGTATCTTCACAAAACATACTTCTAATATCCAATATTTTCCACGTACCCATAGCTGCGTTCATATTCCAGGAAACTTGTCCTGGGAATTCCAGCTTTGACGTAGCCATGTATATATCTCGAGAGAAGGATTCAAACGAACGTAGAAGCGGCGGGGGCGTGGGTTGCAAGCTCAACTTAAGGGTAAGGAGGGGAGGTTGCGCCTTCGCGACGATATCGCGTCGGAGAGTCAAGCGAGAAAGCGTCTAGAGGGAAAAGGGAGGTTGGATGAAGGGCGCGACGAGCGAAAAGCAGAGGGAAAGCGAAGGTCTAATTGAAACGGGCTTTTCTACTACGAGGGCGCATGGCAGATATGCTATTGCTCTTACTGTCTGTCTGTCCTAAGTATTTCAATGTCTGAGAATTCGCGTTCTTTTTTTTTTCTTAATTTAAAAGTAATTTTTTTTCTTTTAAATGAAGTAATTATGTGATAGAAATTTAAAAAGATTACACGTAAGATTTTTGTTAAGATTACATTTTTTTAAAATTGAGAGTCTAAGACGACTAATGAGCTTTTTTTCTAAATTACAAATCTTACAAAAATTCCAATGAACAAATAGAGCATTTAATTAATTAAAAAATAATTTTAATTACCGTGAGAATATATCCTAAAAAAAATTCCTTATTGCACTCAAAGATAAAAAAATCAACATTCTGAGTACCGTTGCCAAAGCAACAAGATCGAGAGCCGCGTTCCGTCGGGAAGAGCTTGCGAAAAGAGAAGCTTGCGATAAAGCACGCTCTCGCACCCAGGCATATGTATATACATCCAGCGATCCAGTCTCGCAGAATCCACTACCGTGCTTGCAAAAGAGAGAGACATAAAGCTCAAACGCGTGCGCTTCGGTGAGATATAGAGCGTGGGCGGAGGAGGGACACGCGTTGCCTAGGACGACCGGCTCGCCCCCCAACGCGACTTTCAGCCAATAGCAACAGGGCTCTATATCGAGCGGCGCGTCGGCGGTAGTACTCCCTTCCTCTCGCTTTTTCTCTTTCCCCTCTCTCTCTTTCTACCTGCGAGATTTCCGCGTGCCATGGCGGCCCAGCAGCGATGCGTGCGCGCGAACATATACCTCGCAAGCTCGCTTATTTTTTTTTCTTTCTCTCAACCCCCTGGCCGCTTCGACCTGTGTGGCGGAAGGAAGAAGACACAACTCTGGTATATATACCAAGCTACTGTCCTCTCCGCTAGCAGCCGAAGCTGTTATGGGCTTTTTATGTACCGTTGTATAAATTCTTAGGAAGCTGCAGTAGCAACTCGGGACGACCGAATTGCTTTTCCAACCGAGGGAAAAGCTCTCTGTGTGCGTATATGGTATGTTCACGAGTAAGCGAGCGAGTGAACGAATGAACGCTTGGATTCTCGGAGATTGAAATTTCGGTTATTGGCGAATTTCCGGGTCTTCGCATTGAAACGCTTGAAATTGGATTTTGTCTCTGGGGGATATTCGAGATTGCGATTTCGAAAAGTTGATAAAGTTTATGTTTTTTATTTTTTTTTTTATCTATTTTACATAATCGACTTTTATTTGGTAAAATGTTAAAATTGGTAGATCAATGTTGCAATGTAAGAGTGTAATTCAATAACATGAAAAAGTATAATCAGATCAATGAAAATTTTAATCAAAATAAAAACCATAAACATTTAAAATTAAAAGATTTTTCTATTTATTGATTAATTTTCAACTTTTCGATTGCTATTGAATAAAAAAGCTCACTAAATCTAATTAAATAAAGTTTTAGAGACTTCGTAAAACCAATAAAGTTATTTATAACTTGAACTCATTCAATTTTATTTGTAGAGGTACAACTAATAAAAATCGAAATAAATATTTATTAATTCCTAAAGAATGCTGCAATTTTTATATGTAAATTAGGCTATTGGTTATCTTTATGAATAAAATATTTTATAATTATACAGATTTTGCCGAGAATAGTTATCCACGATAATACAAGTAATAAAGCATAATAATACGTAAAAAATTAAAAAAAATTCTATATTTTATTATATTTAAAATATGGAGCTTGCAACCCAATGATCTTTTAAAATCAATGCCAAAAGATCTTGAAAAGCTAATACACATTGATAGATTTTCTTAACACTTTGAATTATAGTAAAAATGGAATGAAAGCTTAACATAGACTTGCATGACAAATCCATTCTCTCATTCAATAGATCGAAAAGCCAAGCGAGAACAAAAATCGCGTGCCAGAATCCAGGCATCAAAGTCCCTTACTCCTACACACATATCAGATATAAAGCTCGCGCGCAAGCTCTCTCCCTTCACCTGCATCACAGAACGTAACAGAGCGAAAGCGCAATTTTTATTGAGAAAATTTAATTGGCAGGAACTCACTCGACGCTTTCGAATAAAGCTCAATCACGCCAATCGTCGGCTTTTTGTCAGCGTTCACCTGACTCTCTCGCTAAAAGCTTTTTCTCTCACTCGCTCCTTTAGCTTTACGGTTTGTATACAACAGTCTGGTTTTAAACCGGCGGCGTCGCATCAGAGCTCTTGCCACTTTATTTCTATTTAAAACACGTACCTGCCGCCGCCACTACCACTCGCTCGTTTTAATTACGCGTACTTTAATAGTATACGCCTGCAAGCTTCAAGCTGCGGCCCT
Source organism: Leptomastidea abnormis (assembly GCA_030522805.1). Classification (NCBI taxonomy): domain Eukaryota; kingdom Metazoa; phylum Arthropoda; class Insecta; order Hymenoptera; family Encyrtidae; genus Leptomastidea; species Leptomastidea abnormis. The sequence continues at coordinate 32,297 of JAPYZE010000471.1, forward strand.
GTATATAAGAACCTTGGTCGGATTGGAATATATATTTTTTCTTTTTTTTTGGCTTTCAAAAGCTCTTCTATCTGATTTTCTTTCTTTATAATTCAGGTGCTAATATTGTTTTATCGAGACGGAATAATTTTTAATGTTTATTTTTGTACTTGTAATTGAAGTATGTGTTCACATAAATGGTTATTTAATCAATTTTTTATCAATTTTTTTTGTTTATTTTATAAGTTGCCATTATTGTGCAAGCTCAAAATTATTTATAGCTTAATTGTATGAATAAATAATTGAAAAGAAAAAATTTATTACTCCAAGTAGAAAATTAATGCATTGATCAGAAAATATCGATTATTATAATTAGAGACAATTTTTTTTTAATTAATTACTTATCTATATTTTCCAAGCATATAAATTTTTATCAATTGATAATGTTTCAATATTCAAAAGTACAAATTTGTTTTACGGATAGAAATAGAAAAACTTTATTAATCTCTTTTTTCAATAAAGAAGAAAATAATACAGTTGATTTCAACACTCACAAAAATACTTGATATCTCCAATGAAAAAAGTATCTCCCCAAAAATTCATTTCATCGAAAACATCAAACATACGCACGATCTCATTTCAACCTGTCACAAATGCACACAGTTTGACATTTCATTTTATAATAAAATCGCTAAAAAAATATAGTAAGCGACGGAAATATCGACTTTACCAAAAAAAGAGAAACATTTCTCTGTCAGGACAATTTTAATTTAATCGTAAATGAAGAGCCGATTAAAATTGCAATCGCACTCGCACTTTGGATTGTCGAAAGGTAGGATGAGCATAGAAAAGACAAGGACAAACTGCTGCAGTAGCCAGAAAAAGGTGTAGTTAACGTTTGTGCTAACGGGTATTTAACTTAACTGCTCAGGGCTGACTGTAACTGGCCGTTTTCTCTTTGGTTTGAGCCTCTTTTTCCGATTACCACGTCGTTGAGACGTCGCGCCTTTTACGGCTAGGTCGAAAGCTCGATTTTACTATTATCACACTTCGGTTAGGGTTTTTGTTTAATTTTTATTGAGCGATTTTTTGGATCCGTCGGGAGCGGTTTGGATTTAATTGGATGGGTTTTTTCTCTTTCTCTTTTGAAATAGACTTAACAGGAGTTTGTATTAGTGTGAGAAGAGGCTTAATAATATTGTACATTCTCTTTGTAAATTTTTTCCAAAGTTTCTTTGGTTGGGTTATTGAGAGTATGATGTGGTTAAACCGAATAGCTTGGTGTTTAATAAAATTAAATATAATTTAAATTTAATTAAAAGTCGATAATGTTGATGATAACATTAGGTATTGATTGACGTGACTCTTGAATTCATTGAGAATTTCCTTAAACAAAGTGGTGTTCTAAATATTTTATTTTCGTTAATATATTATTCAAGTACGAGTTTCAATAAAATTTTAATTTATGTGATTTTTAATGAAAATTTTATTCAAACAATTGTAAAAATGAAAAATTCTCAATTAATACAAAAATAAATACAATCATAAAATGCTTTGTTTATACCAAGCCAAATAAATTTATCTTGTGACATTGATCAATATAATACATTTAATATATAAGTATAATAGAAATATACATAAATCTGTAGTGAAACAGAATCGACACAGACTTTCTAACAACACAAAAACGACATTACGCCTATATAGATACAGTATCATAGTATCGTAGCCACCCGCAACCATCACATTACCGCTCCCTCATTAAACTCCCAGTGGCGCGAGCAAAATCGAGTATTCACCACCACTACCACCACACACCACCTCTCTTTTCATGTCAGACTTTTGGGGGTCTCCCGACGCATCGACTATACCCCCCTAAAAGTGAATCTCTCTCTCTCTCTCTCTTTCTCTTTCTCTTCTCGTCGTTTGTTGCAACGCGTGTGCGCGCTATATCCCAAGGGAAAAAGAGAGCAGCTATATACTTTCTCCATGGGGAACCGCGAGGTTCGAAAAGAGGGGGAGGTCGGGGGGGGAGTACCAAGTATAGTAGCATTGTTTTCCAGTCCTGTGAGAAATGGCCGGTGCATCGGATGAGAGAAAGAGAGAGAGTGAGAGATATTTTGTTCTTCGTTCCATTGCGAGAAAGAACAGGCATTTCGCATTTGCCGGAGAGGCTAAAGCTTAGAAGTCTCTTAGCGCTTTCTCTCTCTCTCTCTCCTTTTCTCAGCGAAATGCCCTTGGCAGGTGGACCATAGACCCTGTCGTAATCTGTCTCTCTTTTCTCGTAGTAATTGACGCCACTCGGATACATATATATCTACTGCTGTTATACTGCACGCATAAAGTGCTTTTGTGACCCGCGGGAGGGCATTTGTTTTGCCTGAGTTTGACCGATGATACTTTGGGTATTATATGTTGGTCTATTTAAAGGAAGTAGATATATCTTTGAGTTTTTACTTTTTTTCATTTTTTTTTTTAATATTTTGATTTTTTTTAAATTAAAAAATATGTTTTTTTTTATCATTTTTTATGAAATTTTATCAATAAATTAACTATTAAAGAGAGAATTTTTTTTTTTTGTAAAAATATGAAATATTTAAAGTAACAAGAGAAATCGTATAAATTACCATCAGCAATTGCATCTCGTTTTATATTTAGATCGCAGAGTAATAAATATAAACGTAATCAAATCATCGTAATAAATTTGTAACAAACTGTGTATTCTGCCAGTCACATATCGTTGAATTAAAACAACAAATATAATTCCAAAACGTGTTAAGATTTTATGGATATACAAGGGATAGCAATGTTATACGTTACGTATATCTCTAATTGTAAATTAAATTTATAACTGATATAATAAACGTAAACGTTTTGTACGGAATGACTCTTATCTAAAGTTTCACGATCAATAAAATAGTAATTCGAGTATTAAATTAATAAGATAATATCTAACTTTTTTACGGAAGTCTATGAAATTTTATTTAATTATTATTATGTTTAATATTCTCTTGTTACTTTATTAATCCTTATATTTATGACCTTATGTAATAAAATCAATAACAAACTTACACAAAATATTATGCATTTAAAATCATGGAATATTACACATATCATTTAATCAAAATAACACTCACTTAATTTCATCAATACTAAAATCAAATTTCTCAAACTTACGTTTAATTTTTACAAACTCTAATCCAAGAAACTTTATTACCTACACAAACGTATATACATTTATAGACACACAGGATAAAATATCACAGTGTTCAAAGAGGGCTGATTTTTTAATGCGACATAAATATGCATAGAGCGCGATATTAGCTCTTAGGCAAGCTTGTCGTCGTCGTCGTCGGCAGGGGGGTTCTTCTATAGGCAGGCAAAAAAAATATATATATATAGCCTTAGCACATAATACCATACGGAAGCTTCTATATATACCGGGGTGTGTGCAGTAGCGGTCGAGAATGAGAATGAGAAATCGTGGCAGCCGAAGGGAAAGATAGTCATGCAGACGTGGAGGGTAGGCGCGAGCGATGGATAAACTGTGTTGTGCAAAGGCCTCTGTGTCTCCCCCTACCCCTCCTTCCCCACGGGAGCATCATCTAACGCCCACTTTATTACGACTTGCCTTCTTCTCTTTAGCTTTCTCGCCTTCTTTTTTTTTCTTTTTTTTCTTTTTCCTCTCCCTCGCTCTTTAATATAGAGCGATTTATTTTATACTGGTCTTATTGGACTGCTTTTATGGATTTTTGTTTATTTCATAAGGTCATTATTTTGCCAAATGTTGTTATAGTTTGATTAAATGTGTTTGATAAAAAGTCAATTGCAATTTTAAATTGTATAATATTTTTAATTACAATAATTATACATTTTTAATATTACAAAAAAATCTAAATAAAGGAGATTTTTATTTTACCTTGGTAACAAGTATAAAAATAAATAGGTGAAGGAAATGTTTTTTTGAGAGTTTATTAAAAGTAACCTTACTATACGTTTTCGTTTTACAGTAACTTCCTGTTTAATTTTTCAACTCCTCATTATTTCGTACGCTATTTGTTTTCCGTTTATTCGATTTGAAATATTTTTGCCACACATTTTTTTGCCTCTCACTAGCTCTTCTGTGCTCTTTTATCATCTCATCTGCATAATTTCTTGACTGTGGATTATCCTACGCTGCCGCTCTTCCGAATTATTTTTAAATATTTAATTCAACATACTTGATTCTACTTTTCGTTTCTTACCAAAAAAAAGGTCTACTGCCTATATCAGAATAAAAATTGTAATCCGATGCAATATAAAAATAAAGCTTCTTTAAAAAAATCACGTACACGCAACAAAACGATATTACCCGGAAGCACAGCCACACCTTAAACGCCCATATCTTTAATCCAGAAAAGGCGTTAAAACAAGCTGTTCTCGCAATAGCATATAGTAGTGACTACGTGTGTGTCCAGTTTAACAAGCGTCGCGCCCTCGTCCAGCAGATATCTGCCATATAAGTTCTAGCTATAGGGGAAAAGCTTCATACACAGCCATAGCCAAATCCAGCTTTTACACTGCTGTAGAGGCAGTTTTAGCTAATTTGACGACTTTACCTCTTTCCTATATATCCTATGTGTAAAAGCTTAAGCTGTGACGATATTGCGCATCGCGAAATAATAATAAAGTGTACCGTATATGCGTTATATAAAACGGATCAGGTTTACGGGACGAGCGGTAGTAACTGCTGCTGGTATATACTACGAATCGCGAATTTTATCGTCAGGATGGGCTCGTTGTGTGGAACGATAAAATTGAGCTCTTAATTTCTATGTGGACGATTTCTCGTGGTTGGTTTTCTGAAGCTCTTTTTGGAAAGGATTTTCTGATTGGTCCTGTAGGTGAGCTCGATGGGATCAGTTTCTTAGTTTTGGAGAATAGAGGATTTTGTGGGAGAAAGGGTTAGTTAAGCGATTTTGATTATAAGCTTGGATGATTTTTGCTAGTAAAAAGCTTTTATTCACATTAGTATAACCTCTTTCTCAAAAAGAATTTTTATTTTATTTCATGCTTAATTTTTTTTATAATTTGATTTTAAATTTCATAAAACACAATGAGCTTATAAAAAAAAAATCATCTCGAATCTACTATTATAAAATACATAAAACATAAATCATCAATCTTACAATAGTTTCATCATCCATTAAAAACAATGAAAACGTAAAATCTAAATCCGCAAAAGTAATCCTGCCACGTGGCAAAAAAAAAACCAATACACACTTACAATTCATTCGCACGTATAGACAAACCATCGTCATTCATATATCGAGCAAATCCTTCAGTCTTCGAAAATTAACGAGCCGAATAATCAGAGGCGATGATCGGCATCAAATCCATGAGCCCTACCGCAAACAGCTGCGCTGAGATTCCTGACTTAGCGCATCAATGTATAACATATACACACATACATACACATATACAAAAGCCGGCAACCGACGGTAGGTGGTCTTTTACTAAGGGGTGGGTTACACAACCAAGGGTAGCTAGCTAGCTGGCTCTTGGCTGAGGCAATGCGTCTTTCTTGGGTCTGCTTGAAACCCCCTGGAAAAGCCTAGCCTCGATCATCAATCAGAGGGCTATCCGTGCTTTGCTCTCGGGCCCTCGCCGCAAGTTTATACGATATTTATTTTCATTATGTCTCTCTAATGCTCCGGTCGACGTTGTGCGAGGCTTCGAGGTCACCGAGTCATTTCTTTCTCTCTTTATCTCACACTTTCAACGTCTCCCTTGGCTCTTATTTTTTCTTTTTTTTTTATATGTGTGTCCTGATGTCTTGTCTTTCTATTGTTCTTTTTTTTGCACTTGCTATGCTAATAAATATTCTGCTTTGACGAAATTTGGATTTAATATGTGAATAATAATTTAATTTATTTTTATTTTATTTGCATATTAATTAATTTGATTATATAATATTATTGTCAAAATAATATGATAATCAAATTAAATTGAATTAAGAAAGTTAACTTAGCAGACAATCCAGACATCGACATATTCGACATATTCCCAATTGTCTGCCTCAACTTTCCAGTACCGCTTCAAACTTTCTCCAATAAAATTCACTTCCCGTCTTAGACTTTGATCCCACATCATGATCCTTCGTATTCTCGGTAAAAGGAACGATGAAGTAATCCGCGTTAGCCTCATCCACGCATAGACAAAAAAAATCTTTAGTGATGCCGAAAATCCAAATATTTAACACATAGTAATTTCTCAGACTGGATGTCTACTTGCAAAGCCAATCCGATATATCTTCAGAAGGTCCCAAGTTACACCAGCCGTTTTAGCAGTTCGAATGCCAAGCTCAATTTACTTGGGATATGGTGGTTCAAGAACTTACAAACCCCTCAGTATATATACTTTCCGTTTTTCTTCGATTTCCCATATGTATAAAGCTTGGAAAAGTTCTTGGAAGCTTCGACGAGAAAAGTCGCTATGCGCATCTATGGTCAGTCGATGAGTTTTTTTTTTTTGTATAGCTACAAAAGCGTGTGTATGTATGTATACAGTCGACGGGTGTTCGCGCTTAGCTTCTCTGTGAAACAAATGGCCAAGTAAACTTTTCGAGTCTCTGGACGCCTGGTCTGCTACCGTCCCTATTTCGATTTATCCTTATTGCCAGAGTTCGATTTGTCCATTTCACAGATATATAACTTTATTTTTGTTTATTTTTTATGGGTGAGGTTCAAAATTCCGAAAGGTCACTTGGACGAAAGGCCAAAAGAAGAAAATAAAACAGACGAATCGCAAAAAGACGAAAGTTTATAAGCAGAAA